>CM060947.1:240124631-240217998 GCA_030765055.1 Mantis religiosa | reverse complement strand
GCCTGAGGAACCAAAGCTTTGGATTTGATAGAGAACCAGGATAGGTGATCACCCCAATGCCTGGTGTGAAGGTGAAGGACGTGGATGATATGAGCGCTAAATGAATGATAAGAAAGATGATGATGGAGCAATTGATGGAATGCTGACAGGGGAAACCAAAGTACCCGGGGAAAACCTGTCCCAGCACCATGTTGTCCACCACAAATCTCACCTGGGATCGAACCCAGGATACCTTGGTGAGAGCCAAGCGGTCTATCTACTCAGCCATGGTGCATCCTAAATTACCTTATAATAATTTTCTGTAAATGCATGACGTAAAAGGGAACAGATTAGGCTTCAAGAAATAGTAAAATACTTGCCACTAACAAATTAGTTTAAGTATCCATTCTCTTTGCATGGCTAAGAGATAAAAAATGAATGACTTCCTATTTGAATAAAGTATAAGTAATGTATAATTAAGACAAATAACAAGGAATATCTCAGAAATGGAATAGTTTGCTCTGTAAAAAGTATATCTCACAAAAGTTGTGTCTTTTAACAAGATGTACACTTTTTGGGTAATACAATTTTGTTTTCGTCTTTTGTTTCCAAGTTGTACAAAAATAATCTAGCCATTCGGACCCATTGTTCTATGCATAGGACAGTTGCATTGTTCTTATAATCATGATACACATTTTTTAAAGCTGGCTAGTCTACACTTTTAATGATATAATTTAATTCTTAGAGGATTTATGAACATACTCCTACAGAAAATATCAAGTTAATTGTTGTGCTCTCTAACAACAGTGACTAGTTGAAGAGCTAGTGTAGTGAACAGCATCATGTCTACAGGAAAGCTTATTCCATTGCTGTTTTCCATTATTGGATTAGTTTGAGTAGCAAGTTTTCAGTATTATATTACTGATAAGGTCTTAATTGATGTGATAAAAATAAATATATTCTTGAAATTACATTCTGTATTTGTAGATCTCCATGTATACTTTGCATCCTATCTAGAGTACATTGGACCCTTATGAAGCTTTTTATACAAAATGTGATTTCTTATTTATAGGAAAAGATCAATGCCACTTCTTGTCTTCTGAGGAAGCTTTTGAACATTTACAATCTATATGTGGTGAAGAAGGGGATGATTTAGTTGATAAAGATTATGGCTCGCTTACCACCACCCACCGCCACCGCCACCGCCACCGCCACCGCCACCCGCCAGATGCAGCCAATGACTGTGAGGATGCTGATGATGGCGTAATTATGGCACCCTCTACTGATAAACCAACTTATATTGAAAGTACAGTAGCAATTCTGTTACCAAGGAAAGATGATCGGTCCACTGAGAATGATAAATCTTCCACATTACTCCCACTTTAGAATCAAATAAAAGAAGATTAATGCTCTAAATAGTCTGAAGTACCGGAAACTATGTTGTCAATGGGGTGCAAGATATAAAACAGGCTCTCTGATATATTCCAATGTGTAAGGAATTTTGAGTCGAATACTCAATGCTCCACTTATTGCTAGTATTTACCTAGAACGCGTTTTGTTAGGATTTTGCTAACATCATCAGCTGTTGTCGACTAATAGATGATGGTTTGGTGAACTCATTGGAGGCGATAGGTGCGTTGCTGTCGTATCTTGATGAACTTGAAGTTTGGATTTTCTTCAAAGGTAGTGTCGAAATTAAACAATTTTCTTTCATATTTCCTTATGAAGACTTTTCCCACGCGGTTAATGCAGTTGGACCTTGGAGGCTTTTTAATAAGTGGATTTCTCGTTTTATTATTATGATTCTCCTTCCAAAAGTGGTACGCTACCGAAGGAGAATCATGATATAGAACGAGAAATCCACTTATTAAAAAGTGTCCAAGCTCCAGCTGCATTAACCACGTGGGAAAAGTCTTCATAAACGGTAGCGTACCATTTATGGAAGGAGAATCATGATATAGAACAAGAAATCCACTTATTAAAAAGGTCCAAGTCCAGCTGTATTAAGCACGTTGGAAAAATCTTCATAAAGAAATATGAAAGAAAATTGTTTAATTTCGACACTACCTTTGAAGAAAACCCAAACTTCAAGTTCAACAAGATACTGACAGAGACGCACCTATCGCCTCCAACGAGTTCACCAAACTAACGTCCATTAGTCGACAACAGCTGATGACGTCCGACCGAGGCAACAAGTACCTGATGGTGGTCGTGGACTACTTTACCAAGTGGCCTGAGGTGCATGCCATCCCGAACCAGGAGGTAAAGACCATCACAGACTGCCTCGTGGAGCAAGTGTTCTGCCGTTTTGGGGGTGCCGTTAGACCTCCACAGTGACCAGGGTACCAATTTTGAGTCTAACCTGATGAAGGAGGCAAAGACTTGGGGTGAACAAGAAACGCACAACACCCCTACACTCGCAGTCGGACGACATGATCGAAAGGTACATCAAAACCTTAGAAGAACACCTGAGGAAGGTCGTGGCCAGCCATCAGCGAGACTTGGTCGTCAAGGTGCCACTGTTCCTGCTGGCCTACCACTCGTCGACACACGACACCACTGGGATGACGCCAGCCAGCTTAATGTTCGGCCGAGACTTACGACTCCTGACATTTGGGAGCCTCCCGGAGGCGAAGCAGCCAGCAACCGAGTATGTGGAGAACCTGGTGGACCGTCTCCACGACATGCACGAGATGGCTCGTCAGAACATCCGGATGGCAAGGGACCGCATGAAGACCCGATATGACAGGCAAGCCAAACAGCCAAGGGTTCCAGAAAAGTGACCTGGTCTGGTTGTACCGCCCTGTCCCGAAGCTTCAGCCATCATGGCAAGGACCGTACCGGGTGGTAAAGAGGATTAACGACGTGGTCTACTGCATCCAGAAGGTGCCCCGAGGAAAGATGGTGGTACACCTGGATCGTCTGGCCTGCTACGATGGTGCTGTTCGGGACGACCAGCCTTGAGGAGGGAGCAGTGTCGCGAGCCCATTGTTGATCAAGGCGGCGTCGGTGACTAGTTCAAAGAGACATGCGTGCAGTGTATAGATGAAAGCTCGCCGGAGCGGCTGGGGGGGAAGAGATGGATTTCTCGAGAGTTCTAATTCTTTGTTCTAGCCGCGTCTCGATTGTTTGAGAAATTTATGGAATGTGAGTAATCTATAAAAAGGCAGCAACCCGCCACAGGAGTCATTTGTTAATTGAACTGGCGTGCAGAAACAGCTGTTTGTTTGTGGTCGATGACCTTGCAAGTTGTATTGTGTTTGTGACGTAATTCTGGATTGCTGTGTAAGAAGTGTGTATCTACGGAAATAAAGAACAATTTTTGGTGTTTGAACCTGGTCTTTTAATTTCACGAGCCCAAAATGTCTCAATACTATCGTGTTTACTAAGGAAGAGCTTTTGAAATGTATTGGTATTTTACTGCTTAGTTATGTATCATGCATTACCTAGAGAATGAATGTATTGGGATAGAGCCCCTGATTGTAATGTTGAAATAGTTAAATATATTTCAAGGAATAGATTCCAAGAGATAGAAATGTGTTTACATTTCAGTAACGATTACATCATTGACAGAGAAAACAAATACTATAAAGTGAGACAATTGTATGGTCTAGCCAACATTTCTCTGATGAAATATGGAGTATTTTGTGAAAACTTAACAACTGACGAAAGAATGGTAAAATGGCATTCTTTGAGATGTTATCAAAAATAAACCTGTAAAATTTGGATATAAGCTCTGGATGCTCTCTAGCCATAATAAATCCCGATTTTAGATCCTCCTATAAAAGGGGAAGAAGGAGGATAATGAACCTTTATCGACGACGATTGTGCAACAACTCACATCAGTAACTGAATAGCCAAACCAGCATGCAGTATACATAGGTAACCTATTTTCATCCTATGGTCTCGCTGTAAGACTGAAAAAAGAAAGGATTTTTCATGACAGGGACTGTTCGGGAAAATAGAGTAGGAAAATGTCCACTTGAGATTGTAGAAGTATGAAGAAGGACAGAGGAATTTCTGACAAATGTTTTGACACAGACAATGAAATAGGTATTGTTAGGTAAAATAATGATAAAGTTGTAACTGTAGTGACCAACTTTGAATCTTTGGACGCAAAAAAATGAAGTTTATTGGCAAACTAAAGGTTCAAGAAGGAGTGTTCAAATTCTAGAATGCATTAGATCACACAACAAGAATAAACATGGAGTTGATTTATTTGATTCTCAAAAGGCAGTCTGCACAACCCAGATTCGAGGAAAGAAGTAGTACTCACTCTTCACCAATATACTGGGCACGATGGTGGTAGCTTCCTGGAAACTCTGCACTATTGCTGAACTTGGAACTTACGATTTGCTGAGGTTTCGCAGAGAGTAAGTGATTTACACATTATTACATCATCATTGTAATCGTCAACAACAACGATAACAATAGTAATAATACTAATAATACGAGGTGCATTCAAGTTATAACAACTCTTATCTTCTTTTCAGGACTGTGACTAGATACGAACATCTGTTTTTTAAAATACATGTGAATGCGTGGCAGAGATGGCAGCACTGTACAGTGCATAGAACTGTAGTGGCAGCGACGAGAGTTAAGACTGTTTTTGATACTTAAAATGGCGACGTTTTCATTGCAAGAACAACGTGTAATCATTCGTTTTCTCCATTTTCGTGGTGTGACACCTATTGAAATTCATCGCCAGTTGAGTGAGGCATGTGGTGATGGTACCATGGATGTGTCTAATGTGTTTTCCTGGGTGCGACAGTTCAGTGAAGGCAGATCATCGTGTGACAACAAATCAAGACCGCCACGGCCTCGCACCAGCCGGTATGACGTGGTCCAGCGAGTGGAGAACAATGTTGTTTTGGAGGATCGCCAATTGAGCGTTGCAGACATCGCCTCCAAAATTGGCATTTCCGTGGGATCTGTACACCCAATCCTGCGAAAACTGTCTTTCAGGGGGTGCTACGAATGCTGACGGATGATCACAAGGCTGTGCGCGTGGAAATTGTCAGGTGATGTTGACGTGTGATGATGGCATGAATGGAACATCGATTACACGCTCTTCTTGCAATGAAAATGTGGCCATTTTATGTATAAAAAACAGTCCTAACTCTCGTCACTGCCACTAGAGTTCTATGCCCTGTTCAGTGCTGCCATCTCTGTCACGTATTCACAAAGAGTCCACGTGAATTAAAAAAAAAAAAAAAAAAAAACAGAAGTTCCTATCTGATTCCAATTCTGAAAAAAGGGTGAACGCACCTCGTAACAATACTAATAATTATAATTAGAGCCTGGATTTCTAAGCGAAATGCTTGTAAATGCTCTTTTGCTGAAGTACAGGGTTTGCTTACTTATACTTTATAATTACAATAGCTTATTATATCCAAATCATGTAAATTAACACTAAATTTTCACGCCTAGCCATTATTTTATTATTCATACGGTTTACATCGTCTCGCTGAAATATGAATCGATATTAAGACGTGGATCTTCTAGCATAAAGAAAGTGTTTTGTTCTGTCACCGATTATTATTAAAAAATTTCATGAAGTCCTTCCAAATTTGTCTTTACCTTCTCAGCCAGTTTTAACGTAATGGGGATTTTGGTTAAAGGCTGTGTGGTGTTGGATTTCTCTTGCGGTTGCCTTTTGGTGTGGTATGGCAGGATGGTTAAGGATTACGTGTCGGTGAGCAGGAGTACTCTCTCAGGGTCCAGCAGTTATTACCAGCCAATGAAAAGTCCTGCTTCAATTTCCTGAAATGAAATGTAGTGTTTAACGCCCGCTTTTACTACATGACACCGCAGGCGGTGACCCTGATGATACATGAGATGAAGATGGAGAGATGGTGGGAGAAAACGGAGGTCCCGGAGAAAACCCGCCCCAGCGCCATGTTATCCACCACAAATCTCACTTTGCAGTCACCTGGGATCGAACCCGGGCCGCCTTGGTGAGAGCCAAGCGGTCTAACCACTGAGCCACGGCGCGGCCTTCAATTTCCTGAGGATTGTTTATTCCCACAGATCTTAGTTGTCTCGTTGCTCGAATTTTCTCACTTGCTATCACTTTCGTTGCGTCGCCTTGTCTCTTTGAGAATATTTAATTCCAACACCTTTGAAATCTAACTACACTATTACCTCGCCATCAGATATTAAACTAACACATCTTCTCCCCTTCGTTGTAACCAATCGAGTGACGCTTCTCACCTCGCCCTACTCTCGGCTTCTTCCTAGGTTTATATATCCATCTGCACCCTTTTTCTATTTGTTCTCTATTTCACACCTATCACGTGGTTTACGCTACATTTTATTGGGGGAGTCTATTTCTACGATTTTACCTCATTGGCCATTTCCATTCACCTTCAACTGGGTAGCAGTCACGGGCCCACCCCATAAAGTTGTATGACCCATTGGCGTCATAATGGTACAGCATCCTGCCTCTACATATTTTCCTTAAATATCGTTATTGTCTATGGCTCCGTGGTGGCACTGGAATTTTGGACTTCTATTATTTACGTATCCAGCCTCGTCTGCCCGTTCTAACTTAAGACAACTTTTTCCTTATACTTATTTCATTTGTACGTTATTCCTATTACAATATTCCTTTTTGACTTTATTTCATATATCATTTATTCCCAATTGCTTATTAATAATTTATATGGTTTTATCATTGCTTTCTTACATTCTTCTCTCGGAAAACTGTGGTTTCTGCTTCATGTGTCATACTATGCAGAACATTTCAATGAAGTAAAAACAGTGTTGTACTGCTTAGATGCAGAAGATACAAGCAGCATTGCCACAGCACAGGAATTGTTTTGTTAATATTAGCATCCAAGATTAGATAAAATACATCCATTACTGTTTCTTCAAAATACCTGCTATTATAACACAGTTGGAAACTTGAAATAATAACTTGGAACATTCACCTTCTATGACAGATGGAATTTTAGCAATGTTGTCTTCAAAGACTCATGGTATTGTTAAAACTGTCTTTGAGAATCTCACTAAGGTATCAACGAGAAACCCTGGTTACGAAACACCGTGTAAAATATCTAAAAAGCTTTCTGATACAGAAACATAAAAAAGGAATTCGCTTAAGAACTTGTTGCATTTTGTATGTTCCAGTAACATCATGCGACGTCGATAGACGTCATACAAAATTCTTCACTGACAAATGCAGGAGCTTCACACATGAAGATCTCAAGATAATCTTCCTCATGTACTGTATCAAGCTTACTTAAGGTAAGAATTCTACGAAACAACATGTTTATGATTAAATGTTTACTTGCTTATTTTTTGTGCTTATTTGCATCATTTTTTTGTGTCTGTAAGCTCGCTTATTTCACCATTTGATTCTGTTTACAAATCCAGGCTCTAATGATGATGATAAATAATGATAATGATAATAATGGAAATAATAATTTCTTCCACACTGG
The DNA here is from genome assembly GCA_030765055.1 of Mantis religiosa. Classification (NCBI taxonomy): domain Eukaryota; kingdom Metazoa; phylum Arthropoda; class Insecta; order Mantodea; family Mantidae; genus Mantis; species Mantis religiosa. Next base: position 240,210,577 of record CM060947.1, on the reverse strand, counting down.
CCGTGTGTAGGCTAAGGTTTGAATGAGTAGAGCCAAACTGAGAAATGCAATGCCAAAGCCAGGATTTGAACCACGGATCTCTCACTCTCCGTGCGGTTGCTCTAACCAACTGAGCTACTATGGCAACCATGCCGAAATTACACTAAATTCTCCAACTAACTCGTATGTTTCTTGGTAGGCCACTAGGAGTTCTCAAATGCTATGAGACATGCACCATTTGTGGCGACTTACTATGTTGTGGTGGTGCCGTGGCTCAGTGGTTAGACCGCTTGGCTCTGACCAAGGCGGCCGGGGTTCGATCCCAGGCGACCGCAAAGTGAGATTTGTAGTGGACAACACGGCGCTAGGGCGCGTTTTCTCCGGGGTCTCCGGTTTCCCCCGCCATCTTATTCCCCCGGTACGCCATCTTCATCTCATGTATCATCAGTGTCATCGCCTGCGGTGCCGTATGTAGTAAAAGCGGGCGTTAAACACTACACATTTCATTTGGGACTTACGTATTTTTTGTTGTTGTAATTTACGTCCTCCAACGTTAAGTCATATCTAAAATTTGCTACTGCACTTTTACGTGGGAGTTTTGGAATAATTTCTGTATTTTTAATTAAAATGTTCCATTTTTTATCTTTGGCTTTGTTAGATATTGATTGGTTTTGTTTGTTTTTATATTTGCTTTTGATTAATCTTTTTATGGATGTAAAGGCTAAGTTTTTACTTTTGTTCTGAATTACTTACGGAACATGATTATTTGGCCAAACACTTACACAGAATAGGAAGTTATACAAGTCCAAATTGTCCTCTGTGCAACAAAGAAGAGTAAATGACTGAAGAACTTCTTTTAAACTGTGAAGCCCTACCTGCCGGAACCACTACACAGAAATATTGGAGAGTAATGATGATGATGATGATGATGATGATGATGATGATGATGATGATGATGATGATGATGATGATGATGATGATGATGCGTATGAGGGCGCTCAACTGCAGAGGTTATCAGCGCCCTTTTTAAAACTAACTGGTCATGGCAAAAGCCAGATATAAATTTCTCTAAACATCTATAAATATGTAAATATACTTACAAAATAATACGTACACGTAAAAAAGAAACTATATAAACGAAAGAAATATAAATCTAAAAAGTCATAAATTCTATTCGTCAAATCCTAAAGTCTAACCTAGAAAAGAATCTAAAAACCTTCTCCACTACTGCGTTATCGTCCGCTAGCATTTCTGCAAAGCTGTCCGGCAGCTGCAGAGACGTCCTAAGGTGTGCTAGGTGAAAACACTCTAGCAGCACGTGTCGTACAGATAACGCTTCTTTGTAAAACGGACACAGCGGAGCAGGCTCCTTTTTAAAAAGAAAACTACGAGTAGAAAAGCAGTGCCCAATACGTAACCGAGCCAAACTCACCTCCTCACGACGAGATGACCGACAGGAGGTAACCCAGGGAATCGGAAGTTCTTTGACAGATCTAAGTTTATTATTGCGGAGAGCGGACCACTCTTCCTGCCAGCAGGTTTGCACAGCTCTCCGCAATACGGCCCTAAAATCTTCCGATGTCACAGATGGTACTCGAACCCTGGGCTCCATGATAGCCGTCTTGGCTGCCGAATCCGCCATTTCATTCCCCCGCAAGCCTACGTGACCAGGGATCCATGCACACACCACGCTAACGCCAGAAGCGTGTAAAACGTGGAGGGCATCCTGGATACGCTGCACAATAGTGTGGTAGTTGTACAGCTGCTGTAGGCTTTGAACTGCACTGAGGGAATCACTTAGGATTGGAGAGTAAGAGAGCTAATGGCTTCACTGCCAAAGCCTAGCATTTGAAAACAACAACAACAACGTTAAGTCATATCGGACGATGAGTGGAATAGATGAAATGATGCTCAAATGAGCCAAGGGTCCATAGAGCTTACAGCTACCCGACATTCGTTTTTCAGAATAAGGGAAAACCCCGGAATAAACCTTATCCAGGTAACTCGCCCTGATCGAGATTCGAACTCGGGGCCTCTTGAACGTGAGGCAGACACGCTAGCATTCACGCTACCGAGGTGAGCGGGGAAGGAATCTTTTACAGTATAAGGTTTGAAAAAACGAGCCGCTTGCACCGAGTTTATTCAATTGTCGAAATTTCGTTATGTTACACAAATAAAAATATATGTTAATTACAACCCACTTATCTAAGAAGTTGTTGATGTTGATTTATGTTGGTGGTGCTGGGAGCGTGACATAGCAAAAGAGAAAACATGGTAACAGGGATTTCCTTAGCAACGAAGTTTATTTAATTGAAGATGAATGCAATATGCCTTCGAAATCGATTTGAAAAAGAAGAAAGAAGTACTAGCATCAGCTTCTTAAGATAAGTGGATTGTAATTAACAAATATTTTTATTTGTGATATTTATTACTCCACTGTAACTAGCTTCATTTTTCTGGGTATTCCGTTATGTGCTTACCACATGTGTATTGCACATTATTTTTGGCACTATGTGTATTTATATCAATCTAAATTTTAGTAGTTAAGATATTAGTTGAAATATTAATAAATATAATTGAAGATAAATGTTATATTTTAGAACGTGCATCGACTATATGTATTTCTATGGAGAAATACCGCACTGTGCGGAAATGTCAACTTAAAATGCATAGCAACAATAACGGTAAGTATAAAATATCAGTTACATGTGCAAACAATTATTTAAAAAAACTGACATGTGAAGACCCTACAACTCAGTGAATGTCTGAACAACTTTTTCTGTTTTTAAAGTAGGCTAATACAGATTAACCGCGTATGAATTTGCTGAGGTGAGATAACTCGGACCCTTGTTTATGTTTAGAGTGTTGGAGGATAAAGAAAGGAGATCTGTTGGGCAACATTGCACTACCCACGTGGAGAAACAGATGACCTTCACCTATCTTCTTTTAAAAATCAGAATGTATATAGATTGATTTTCTAGTCGATAGTTGGATAATGGGCCATGTACGAAACCAGGTCAGTAGCGTAGGTATAGAATTGTGGTAACTACGGAAATATATAAAATACATTATTCAAAAGTGAGTGATTTTGATAGTGATGATGAATATGCACCAAATTCTGCTATTGATTTAATAATACCAGCTAAATCTCGTAATATATATTGTGACTTTGTGGGTTCGTGAAATTAAAAGTCCAACTACACAAACTCGAAATGTTCTTTATTTCCACCGAATTACAGTTGGAACACTTGCCGATTACATAGAATTACGTAGTGCACACAATTACAATTCACCAGTCCGTCTGTCACAGGTCCACTCCACACTCACAATTACGTACAACTCCTCTGATACACGTACACAGTCTTCCAGGCCGTTCCCTAGCACGGCGCTCCTCACGGCTGCTCGCCAAGAACTGAACTCTCCTCCAGCCCGGCGCGTCGCTTATATAAGACCAACTAACCTATCTAGAAGCTTCGGGGTTAGATGAAATATCCCGAATGTTCCACACGTCAGGGGGAGGGGAAAGAGGCGGCCAGCGACCAGTGATACATCCTAACCATCACCTCAGTTAGTGACACGAGATAAATGGGTAGGCGTGGTCTGAATGCCTCCTGTCCCTCACTCAGCTGTCAGTTGGTCGTGCCTTCCGATAATTGGGTGACAATATGAATCTAATGCCCGATGTTAAGACTTAACAAGAGTTTAGCAATAGTTATAACAAAAATTGCATTTCACCAAGTGTTAGCTTAATAATTGTGTTAAATCTCTTGTTCAACTAACAAGCCATATTTCTGTTGTTAAGTCCTTAACAATTGTAAATAGTGAAGATGGCGGACGTGAACGCAGCTTTTGCTATATTTAAGATCGTCTAAATGGCATTTGTAATACAGTGCGGCCTATGAGGAGAAATGATTTTGAGGATGTATCAAATTTTCTACAGAGGTATAGACTGTCCAAACAAGTTGCTATGAAGGTTAATGCGGAAGTACAAGAGAGGTTAGAACATGCATCGAAAGGAATATACCGATCTCGCCTTTGCGATTTTATAATTCACTGAATTATGTGGATAATACTGTCCAGCTCCTATCTTGAAACGTCCAAGTCATTCGTCACTTCTGTCCTTCGCACCTCGTTTTAAATTTACGTAATACTGACGCTAGAACATGCATCGAAAGGAATATGTCGATCTCGCCTTTGCTTCAAGTATTAATCACTTTGCGATTTTATAATAATTTACTGAATTATGTGGATAATACACTGTCCACCTCCCGCCTTTGAAACGTTCAAGTCACTTGTCACTTGTCCTTCGCTTCTCGTTTTAAATTTACGTAATACTGACGTTAGAACATGCATCGAAAGGAATATGTCGATCTCTCTTTTGAATCAAGTATTAATAACCTTGCGATTTTATAATTCACTAAATTATGTGGCTAATACACTGTCCACCTCCCGCCTTGAAACGTTCAAGTCACTTGTCACTTGTCCTTCGCTCCTCGTTTTAAATTTACGTAGTACTGAGTTAGAACATGCATCGAAAGGAATATGCACATCTCGCCTTTGCTTCAAGTATTAATAAAATTGCGATTTCATAATTCCACCTCCAATTTTGAAACGTTTAAGTCACTCGTCAGTACTATCTCTCGTTTTAAGTTTACATAATACTGAAGAATTTGTTTCGTGCTTCTAGTAGTTTTTTATATAATTTACGTTATCTCGTTAAGTCATAACGGGCGATGGATGGAATGGGTAAAATGAAGCTCAAATGAGCCCAGGGTCCATAGAGCTTAGACACTTCTAGTAGTGACACATGCATTTGAATTAAATTCGTTTCCAATCTTTTCCCATATGACATCTTTCTCTTTTACATTCACCGCATCCGTTCTCTTATTTTCTACGATATCATTATATTTCTTCACCAATTCAATTAACAATTCTTTCTCCATCGATGAGAAATTTGTAACACGGCATCTCTTACGATTTTTTTCACCCACCATTTTTTTCAACTGTGTGCTGAACGAAAATGAAAACATAACACGGCATCTCTTACGATTTTGTTCACCCACAATTTTTTTCAACTGTGTGCTGAACGAAAATGAAAACAAAAGCGCTTCGCAGTACGTTCAGAAAGTAGTACGACTCATCCATAGCCTTCTATAGCTGTAATATTTACAAGTCTCTTGGCGTTAAAACGTGTTTGTTAACATTTTCAGAAAACAGGTTGGTGAAATGACGAAGTATAACAGCTTTGTTAGAGCTGTGACATTTGTTACGTTACATTAATGTCGATTTTAACATCTGTTTGTGAGATCGGGCATAAGTATAATAAATTTGAACTATGGTGAAAGAGGAAAACATTGATAATGTGCCTGAAAAAGTTATTCTGGCTAGTTTTTAGTAAGAAAGGTGTGAATGAAATTAATTATCACACTGAATGTGGTAAAATAGACCATTAGGATACTTGTTTTGATTTTGTAATGTTCCACTTTACACAATCAAATAAACAGTAACAGCACCTCACCAAACGTCTTGACTTCGCGATGACTAACGGATCCACAAAAGCTTTCATTTAACGCATCCTATTTCCTTCTTATGCTGTGGGGTGTTCATTTTAAACTGGTTGTTGCCTCAGTTCATTTTTACTCTAAATTACGTCACTATTTTAACGAGTTTTACCTCTTCAGAAATTGTAGAAATTATGAGCCGCTCAAAAAGGGTTTTAATTTGAAAAAAAAAAAACCCTTTTATGTGTCCAGAAATAATCCAAAAGTATCGGTTTATCGTCGTCGGAGTGAAGCTCTAAAGCCAAACTGAGTGTTAGAAATGAGTGGATGTAGGGCGTTGAGAAGCTATGGAAGAATATTCTTTTGAAGGTTTTCTGAAAACGGTGCCAGAAGACTGATAAGTACGATGGAACTAAAGATCTTGTCTCGGGTTGTGAGGTTATGGAGTCATTATTATTAATTATTATTATATTGTTATATTATTATTATTATTATTACACTGGGCAACAAAATAATTGTTGAATGTTTCGAGCACTTCATGAGGCAATTCCTACCAATTTTGGGTTGAGAAAAACAAATATGACAATGAAAAGTTTGTATTAGCTCTAGTTTCTATGATATACACAAGGTGAAAGTATTACATATTAACGGATTGAGAGAAAAGAATACATTTTAATTACATACATGCTAACAACAATGAAATTGCATTTGATTTTTAACTAATAATTACATGCTAAGAGTTCTAAATTGCTGGATAAATACTTTGCAGATACTCATGTCTGAAGAGAATCATGTGGTGCCCTATTGACTTCGTCTTCTTTTAGCTTGCCTCTTGTGATGGAGTTCCACAGAATCCCTATACAAAGACCAACAGTAATCCGCAAGCATTACTTCTTTCCAACGGCCCTGATATCTTTGTTCCATAACGGAAATGTCCTGATGGAATCTCTCCCCATGTTCATCACTAACAGCTCCACAACTAGGAGGGAAAAGTCTAGGTGGGAGTGGAGAAAATGGATCTTAAGGGACATGTTGTATCCAAGGTTACGGTATATTTGCAGGAGCTCTGTCACCAAATGCTTGTAGTTGTCATCTAAGGTATTTTGACACGTTTGCCAACTCCCAAAAAATATCCCCCAAATTTAAAATCTTCACTCTAAAAATGAAATGTCACTTTATCTTCAAAACAAGAGCTAGTATATCTTTTTTATGGCGATTTTTGAATTCAGCAGATGGAGATACATGTAAATTCACGATTCTTAAGCCCGAAACATTTTCATTGTTGCCCAGTGTAATGAAGAGGTCAAAGTTTGGGAGGAAACGTGCCAGGTCTAAATTTAGGGTTTTTCCTCTGCATTTGCCAGTTATGAAAGACTGAGAAAACTTGATAAAACTTAACTAAGGGAGCGTAGTCCTGAGAGATTTGAACCTGTAACCGCAGTATCAGGCAGCGATTAGGAGGCGGCGAATTAATCGAAGTCATATAATTAAAAAAAATTAATTGAAATGCTTTGCTAAACTAATATAACAATTTTGTTATAATAATATGAAATCAGAATGATTAAAATAGCAGTTGACTTAAAGAATAAGAAGGGAAGAATATAATTTAATATAACATATATACTAGCATCCGGGCAAGAAAGAGAAAATATTCTTGTAAAAATCTGTACACGTCGGAGAGACAGGAAAGAAGGGCCGTTACCTTCTTTGTGCTAGTAAAAGTTCAATGTCTGAAGACTATTGTATTCTTTCAGCTAGGAATGTTTTGGGACAAAGGACTTTCAAAATGCAGTTGAGCATGAACGCTAAAGAGATTTACTTCGCTGATTTGGTAAGGATGCATACCGTTAGAAACAACTCAGGGTAGGCGTTCCCCAACTCAGGGTGGGCGGAACGTCAGTGAGTCATAAGAGTTTTGCAAACCAATGCGAAAATTCGGAATAAAATGATAAACCAGTAATGTAACATTTGAGAAGGGTGAGCTAGTTTGTTCATGTGATAAAGTTAGAGAGGGGATCAGAATAAGGTTCGAACTGAATGGTGAAGTAAGAAAAACCTTACTTACAAGTTGATACTACGACAGGAAGAACGTGTTCATGCGCATTAAGAAGAGAAGCGAAGATTTCGAAGTCTGAAAGGTGGTCAACCATCCAAGTCGATAAACAAACATAGATTCAAGAATTAAATCAAATAATTCTACAACAAACAAAGTATTATTAATACGACTGAGTAAACAACAACCACAAAAAGATCCATTTCCTACAACCATTCACCTGAGGATAACAGAACTCATAGCTCCAATTAGAACCCAATTAAATTTAACGATGGTATGCGGGTTTGCCGCAAACCGTTTGCCGCAAACCGTAGCCTCATACTACGAGCCTGTGTTTTAACGAGCTCGGCCACCTTTATATAAAGTAGGTATAGTGTATGCAAGTCTCATAATAACTATTAATAGGACTTGCATTTATGTTTAACTACTTGCATGTTGTGTAATGGCCAGCAGCAATATTGCTGCATAGAGCAGCCATTTAATATTCTTGTATGACGGTAGCCCCAGTTAATAATCATTTCTTTCTTCTATCATGTTCATCTTCCATTCGGAGTTTTACACTCCTTCTCTTCGCTGCTGCCTTTGACAGCTGTTCTAAAGTCTTCCTTTGTGCATGAGATGCCCCTAAAGCACGGTGCAACTGGAGGGCTCTTTTCATATTTTCCCGTGGTTCAATATCCGTACATTCAGGGACTTCAGACTTGCTGGGTGCGTCATCATTTAAGAAACTAGAGATAATCACACATTCCATACTTAGTATTTTTGAAGTCCTTGGATTACACGACACATCAAAGAACGTTAAGCACGTCAATATGATTTTCACTTAATTTTATAAATTAAATGCAAATTACAGAAATTTAATGTTTTATCAGGTATTGCCTGAAATCTTTGTGAATATTCTAAAGCATAAGTTTGATGAAAAATCTGCACACACTCTTTAAACTGCATTTACTTTTCTAAAAAACGTTTTTATGAAAGCTCCCGTTGCTGCTATAAAATATTGCGAATAATCCTATTTTTGAAAAGTGAATAGCTCTGTGATACCGTTGAAATTTCATACCTTTGTTTGTATCACTTCAAAACGAAAAACACTTACCATTTGATAAAAGTATAATTATATATCCAGGAATATAAATGTACAGTATGCGCACGATAAGGAGAGCGATCGGGTTCCAGTCCTCATTCGGCAAGTTTCGTTTAACTCCGTAAACATAGATGACAACTTTGAAATTTAAATGCGCTATACACTGACATCTAGTGGCTAATATCCTGAGCTTTATCATGTCCGCCATATTTCGTTTTCATCAATTTCGAGGTTAATAAGCTAACCAGTTTACAATACTCGTATCTTAGAATTATAATTTTAGTTCGTCCTTGGCAACATAAACATGTTATGAGACACGTCAAAATGTATAAATACAGTATATACATAAAATCAAATTGATTACATACAATATACACAGTAAGCAGTTTTCTATGGCTTCATGTGGTATTTGTATAGACTAATTTACTAAAAGAAATGTCATAATATAAATATTACAGGTTTGTGAATGTACTATGCTCCCAGTGCTCATTTACATGGTTATAGTTCTAAAAATTCATTAATCGTATAAAAACAGTGTACAGGCAACAATTTCTTAACCTTATTCTTAAAGTGTTTTAATGATGCAGCTTTTTAAATGAATTTGGAAGTTTATTATGTAACATTATCCCTTTGTAGTTAAAGCTTCCTTCATAAAGGCTCGTTTGGTTCGCTCGAATTGCCAGTTTATCCTTGTTACGAGTGTGGTGGTAATGTACATCAGCATTTACTTGAAAATGATTTATATTTGTATGAACATTTGTGGATGTTATGGCTCTCGAAAGATGATACATTATTATTCGTCTACCTCCGTATAACTGTGATCTGAATGCAATTGAGCTGGCGTGGGCAAAACTAAGGAATGTTTTCAGAGGATGCAACGTTACTTGTGATATCTTCGCGTATCTTACACTCTAGTTTGCTGAACTGTGTTTTTCAAGGTTGACCACACTGCAGAAACAAAAGAGCATTAGCTCTCGCTTCTTCCCCTCTGCCCGCACCATACCGTAAATCCAGCGCTTAACTTATCTTGCGCGTACTCTAATGTCGTAAAAGTACAGATTTTAACATGAATTTTGTACCACAGGGAGATCCATGTTTATTGGTTAGTAAGATAATGTGTATCTCTTAAGGTTTACCAATTATATAGAAGTCATTCATAATGAAGGCTGTGCACAACAAATTTAAGACAGGTTTAGTTATATTTTATGTCTCTTGGAATTATCTTAAACCTATGTTATTTTAATAAAAATTCTCAACATTTTGAGATGCTAAAAATAACGAGCATTTTGAATGTAAACGATTGTTTAAAGTTGAGAGCTTTTACTAATTTATCTACATCCTCCAACGATGAGAATCGAACGGTGACTAAAATGGATGAAATGATACTCAGATGAATCTAGGGCCCATAGAGCTTAGAGTTAGCCGACATTCATATTTTAGGATAAGGGAAAATATCGGAAAAAATTATCATAGGTAATGTCACGTGTAGTTTTGAGGTTACCGATAAGTTCACGAGCGACAAAGTCACGAGGGAATTTATCTAGCGAAGTACAAATCCACTAGTTGCAATTGTAGAGACTATTTCACGAAAAAAATTAAAGAAATAAAACAAGATATTTGATTCCCTAAACCACAGAGCCCTACATTAGCACACGAATGAAACTTAACCTCACAAGTTACGGCATACAAACTTTCGAGCCATTTTGACATTTGAAAGTCGCGCTAACAGTTGACGATCTGTGAGATGTATAATCTTTGCCTGTTCGTAAACATGCAGAATATTTTGTTATCGTGTCTGAGTGTGCGATAACAGAATAGTTATCGCTGCTGTGTATGATTTCATGAATCTGATTGATCGACTTTAACACCGTCAATACAGGATGACGTCATATGAGGGAAATACAAAATACAGTCTTATTCTTAAAAGAAGATACGTGAAGGTCATCAAGCAAGGGACGCGAAGGGTAAGAATGAAAGGTCATTGCTATGGTAACGTAAACATAGGTTGCCAGATTTGATACACTGGTGAATGACATACTCCTCAGGTCGATTATCGCTAGTTGTGTGCGGGAAACAGTTTGCCTAGTTGCGCTGTGTATTGTTAGCCTACTTCGTTAAAACAATTAAAATACGTTTTTATGGAAGCAAGACGTAGTGGCGGTAGGATTAGAGGAGGACCGAGGAATCATGATCCAAGAAAAAGATCAACTTATGGTCGGGTTGTTACATTGCATAGCCAAGCTAGAGAATTTGTCTGTTCTCTTAGAGAATTTTTCCAACAGGAAGAAGAGTTTGCTCCTTATCAATGAACAGCTTATTCCTTTTATCCAAAAGCGACAGTCCCATGTCAGTAGATATGCTTGCACGTAAAAGAATTCCTGTGGGTCAAAATTCCGGCATATCGGCGGCGTTGCTATGACCATGTCAATTAACAAATTCGTTAATAATAGTATATTGCGGAACGAGGAAAGGTTTGAAAAAACGAGCCGCTTGCACCGAGCTCTTTTAATTCCCGAGATTTCTTATGTGCTTACCACAAGTGTGTTGCACATTATTTTTTGCACTAGGTGTATTTATATCAATCTGAATTTTAGTAGTTAAGATATTAACTAAAATATTAGTAAATATAATTGAAGATAAATGTTAGATTTTAGAACGTGCAACGCCTATATGTGTTTCTATGGAGAAATACTTACTGTACTAGTGCGGGAATGTCAACTTAAAATGCATAGCAGCAATAACGATATGCATGGAATATAGTTACATCGTGCAGAAATTATTTAAAAGAACTCACATGTGAAGACCCTCCAACGCAGTCAATGTTTGAACAATTTATTTCTGTTTTTAAAGTAGGCATTACAGATTAACTGTGCATATTTTTGTTGAGGTGAGATAACTCAAACCCTTGTTTATGTTTCGAGTGTTGAGAGGATAATGAAAGTGGATCTGCTGGGCAACATTGCAGCACCGACGTGGAGAAACAGGTGACCTTCACGTATCTTCTTTTAAAAATGAGACTATAGTCATAGGCAATGTCAGGAATAGACTTGAAATTGCCGGAAAATTCACGAGTGACGAATCGCGAGGGAATTTATCTAGGGAAGTTCAGTACCACGAATTGCATCTCTACAGACTATTTTACGAGTAAAACAAATTGTTAAAATCAATAAAACAGGTCAGTTTATCTCCAAATCACATAGCCCTACATTAACACATGAATGAAACTTTGTCATAAGTCACGGCATACAAGATTAATTGTTCTTACAGGCGGTGCACAAGTTAACATGGTGAAAGCAACTTTGCTCTTAAGGCCGTCAGGTGGCGCTGATTGATTATAAGAAAATAATAAAGATAAGATAAGATTTTACTGTCATTAAGCTAAGTATAGTAATAGACAATGTCAAAAAATATTTACAATAATATATACAATGATAAGGAATAAAATAATAAACATGGTATTTACAATGAGATATAGCATTCACGAACTTAAACTAACTATGGTAATAAAAGACACATACATAGAATCTAATATATATATGAAAAACCTTGTATTACTCTTACTTAAAACTAATATTACAACTAAGCATAGGTGCAAATTGGTCAATCAGTAAAAGAGTTTAAAACTACTTGTATATGTGCATCAGTACAATTCATGAATCATTACAGATTGTAATTGTAACATAACCTCTATTTTCAAGCAATTAAAATATTTATTTCGTTTCTTGTCGCCTGGCCAAATCATTCAGCCGCTATTTTACAGTTTGAATCCCGCGCTTGCCTTCATTGCTCATGCTATTGATACACCCAACAATAAAGGAACATGTGATCATTTGTGAGCGATAATTGAGTATGGTGTACAGTTATCGATTGAGAGATCAGCGATTGAGTGGTATTTGACGAATCCTTGTACTTAATTGGTCTACACGAGGATAGAGATGTATGTGTGAAACAGTCCACGTAACTCACCCTGGCCAAAAGATTCGAACAGGGAGCTGTTTGAATGTAAGGTAGACACATACAGAGGCAGGTAGAGAGTTTCTTAAAAGTCGTCGTATCGATCCTAAGAAGATACTGAACTTAAATACCAAGTTTGGTGATTGAGTTTGCCTTTATTGAGTTACACGTTCACAGACATAAACACGCAAGCATGCGGTGACATTTCCCCCCAAAATATATTTTTGGAATCAAGAAACGTTAGAATTATTCATACAAACGTTTACTTTTCTAATGGTTGATAATCTTGATACATGAATAATGCGACTTTTCTGTGTACGTAATTAAATAGAAGTAAGAGGCAGAGCGTCAAAGAGGACACAACAACAACTAGAAACAGATTATGCTAACATTGATATTGTATACTCTTTGTTTAATCTCAGAAGAAATTTAAGAGAAGGGAAATTTAAAGCACGTCCTTACATGAATTTCTCTAATCTTACAGATACCGTCTGAAAAACGTCTATTAATCGATTTAATTTATGTTAATGGAGCTAAATATGTATGTAAAACAATATATGTAAGCATCAGAATGATCGGGCAGTTTGAGATGCCAGACTCCAGTGTAAACTTGTACACTCTAAGGGCGTGGGTTCCAAACCCACTTCCGACACAATTTCTTGTGAGTATTAAATCATAAGTAGTAAATACATGTATGTGCGGCCAGGGAAGCAAGTGTCAGAATGGCCGAGCGGTCTAAGGCGCCAGACTCAAGTGTAAGCTTGCCCAGTTGTGGGTGTTCCGTAGCCTTCTGGTCCTCTATGAGGGCGTGGGTTCGAATCCCACTTCTGACACAATTTTTTGTGAGTATTAGATCATAATATTAGTACTTAGGTAATAAATAGATGTATGTAAGAGACGGTATGTCAGTGTCAGAATGGCCGAGTGGTCTAAGGCGCCAGACTCAAGTGTAAACTTGCCCAGTTGTGGGTGTTCCGTAGCCTTCTGGTCCTCTCTGAGGTCGTGGGTTCGAATCCCACTTCTGACACAATTTTTTGTGTGTTAAATCATAATATTAGTACTTAAGGAGCAAATCGATGTATGTAAGGCAAAAGAAGCATCTGTCAGAATGGCCGAGCTGTCTATGGCGCCAGACTCAAGTGTAAACTTGCACACTTGTGGGTGTTACTGGAACTTCTGGTCCTCTATCAGGGCGTGGGTTCGAATCTCAATTTTGACATTATTTTTTGTGAGTATTTAATCATAGTATTAGTACTTAAGCAGTAAATACATGTAAGTGAGGTAAAGGAAACAAGTGTCAGAATGGCCGAACGGTCTAAGGCGACAGACTCAAGTGTAAGCTTGCCCAGTTCAGGGTGTTACGTAGTCTTCTGGTCCTCTCTGAGGGCGTGGGTTCGAATCCCACTTCTGACACAATTTTTTGTGAGTATTAAATCATAATATTAGTACATAAGTAGTAAATACATGTATGTAAAGAAAGAGAAGCAAGTGTCAGAATGGTCCAGCGGTCTAAGGCGCCAGACTCAAGTGTAAGCTTGCCCTTTTGTGACTTTTCGTAGACTTCTGGTCCTCTCTGAGGGCGTGGGTTCGAATCCCACTTCTGACACAATTTTTTGTGAGTATTAGATCATAATATTAGTACTTAGGTAGTAAATACATGTATGTAAGAGACGGTATGTCGGTGTCAGAATGGCCGAGTGGTCTAAGGCGCCAGACTCAAGTGTAAACTTGCCCAGTTGTGGGTGTTCCGTAGCCTTCTGGTCCTCTCTGAGGGCGTGGGTTCGAATCCCACTTCTGACACAACTTTTTGTGTGTTAAATCATAATATTAGTACTTAAGGAGCAAATCGATGTATGTAAGGCAAAAGAAGCATCTGTCAGAATGGCCGAGCTGTCTATGGCGCCAGACTCAAGTGTAAACTTGCACACTTGTGGGTGTTACTAGAACTTCTGGTCCTCTATCAGGGCGTGGGTTTGAATCTCAATTTTGACATTATTTTATGTGAGTATTTAATTAATGTATTAGTACTTAAGAAGTAAATACATGTATGTGAGGTAAAGGAAGCAAGTGTCAGAATGGCCGAGCGGTCTAAGGCGCCAGACTCAAGTGTAAGCTTGCCCAGTTCTGGGTGTTACGTAGTCTTCTGATCCTCTCTGAGGGCGTGGGTTCGAATCCCACTTCTGACACAATTTTTTGTGAGTATTAAATCATAATATTAGTACATAAGCAGTAAATACATGTATGTAAAGAAAGAGAAGCAAGTGTCAGAATGGCCCAGCGGTCTAAGGCGCCAGACTCAAGTGTAAGCTTGCCCTTTTGTGGCTGTTCGTAGACTTCTGGTCCTCTCTGAGGACGTAGGTTCGAATCCCACTTTTGATAAAATTTTTTGTGAGTATTAAATCATAATATTAGTACATAAGTAGTAAATACATGTATGTAAAGAAAGAGAAGCAAGTGCCAGAATGGCCCAGCGGTCTAAGGCGCCAGACTCAAGTGTAAGCTTGCCCTTTTGTGATTGTTCGTAGACTTCTGGTCCTCTCTGAGGGCGTGGGTTCGAATCCCACTTTTGACAGAATTTTTTGTGAGTATTAAATTATAATATTAGTACATAAGTAGTATATACATGTATGTAAACAAAGAGAAGTAAGTGTCAGAATGGCCGAGCGGTCTAAGGCGCCAGACTCAAGTGTATGCTTGCCCCTTTGCGGGTGTACGTAGACCTTCTGGTCCTCTCTAAGGGCATGGGTTCGAATCCTGGCTCTTCGTAGACTTCTGGTCCTCTCTGAGGGCGTGGGTTCGAATCCCACTTTTGTCACAATTTTTTGTGAGTATTAAATCATAATATTAGTACATAAGTAGTAAATACATGTATGTAAACAAAGAGAATTAAGTGTCAGAATGGCCGAGCGGTCTAAGGCGCCAGACTCAAGTGTATGCTTGCCCCTTTGTGGGTGTACGTAGACCTTCTGGTCCTCTCTAAGGGCATGGGTTCGAATCCTGGCTCTTCGTAGACTTCTGGTCCTCTCTGAGGGCGTGGGTTCGAATCCCACTTTTGACACAATTTTTTGTGAGTATTAAATCATAATATTAGTACATAAGTAGCAAATACATGTATGTAAACAAAGAGCAGCAAGTGTCAGAATGGCCGAGCGGTCTAAGGCGCCAGACTCAAGTGTGAACTTGCCCAGTTGTGGTTGTACGTAGACTTCTGGTCCTCTCTGAGGGCGTGGGTTCGAATCCCACTTCTGAAACAATTTTTTGTGAGTATTAAATCATAATAGTAGTACTTAGGGAGTGAATACATATATGTAAAGACAGAGAATCAAGTGTCAGAATGGCCGAGCGGTCTAAGGCGCCAGACTCAAGGATAAACTTGCCCAGTTCTGCATGTACGTAGCCTGAATGGGCATCTGTGAGGGCATGGTTTCGAATCTCATTTCTGACATTGAGTTGTTTAATTAATGAACTATATCTTTAGTATATACGTAGTAATTATTATTATTATTATTATTATTATTATTATTATTATTATTATTATTATTATTATTATTATTATTATTATTATTATTATTATTATTATTATTATTATTATTTTTTTGCCGCGGGGTACCTAAAATGTGCTCATTGGAGAGGAGCAATACCAGATAAGCTAGCCAGTCAGTTTATAGAACTACCTCAGTAGTGAAGAACCTTTAAATGTTGTAAGACTAAGACCCAGATGTGTTCCATTTCCCTTAGCCTTACGATAAGACGACTCCCTAACACCACGAAAGGTCGGACGCTCTTAGGGAATAGAATTACAGCAGGATGTTCTATAACCATTTATTGCTTTGACACTACTTCATCCAGTCTAAAGAATCTTGCTGGTGTAAATAAATGCACATACCGTTGAGGTTATTAGATGGTTTTTTAATATTTTACTTTGTCCCAGTTCATAGAGACATAGGTGGATTAAGTAATGGAAGGGACATGTGTGAACATCCCTGGAGGTGTGAAGACGCGGGAGACATTAGCTACAGGAACGTACAACGTAAGCGGAAAAAGCCACAGAGTTCCTGAACTAACCGACTGGGAGGCACTTATGGCGATCCGCCCAAGCCACCGGAGGTGCTCAGAGGCCTCCCTCCATCGGAAACCGGGAAAGCTCTTCTCGGTATTAGAGATTCACATGGCCCCCTCTGGCGGCACCAAGAAGAAATTCCAACGCGTAATCCTTTGCACCACCAACCAACAAATAGCACTGAAATGGTTCTGTAATAGACAAGAGATAGACGAAATGAGAGGAAATGGGAGAGAGGAGAGCTGGGTTAGAAGACACATCACTCCAGTATTCACATTGCTCACAGGAGAAAACTTTGATCAGTATAGGTGGCCACCAGATATCAAACTCAGGACCTCTCGTTATCGCGGATTCATCTCGTTTGGTTGTTATAGTTCTTAATATCCTAAAAGCCGATGTTTCTAGTGTAATAACATGGGACTGCCAGTTCATCAAACGTTTTATTTCCCTCAATGCCACGTGAGCTGGTACTCAGGTGAGCTGGTACTCTATTTTGTTTTGACAAACTTTTTTGTGTGTAATTTACGTCCATTAACTTTTTAAGTCATATCGGACGATGAATGGAATGGGTGAAATTATGCTCAAATGGACCCAGGATCCATGGAGCTTAGAGTTACCCGACATTCGTTTTTACTATAAGGGAAAACTCCGGAAAAAACCTTATCCGGGTAACTCACCCTGACCGACATTCTAACTCGGGACCTCTTGAACGTGAGGCAGACACGCTACCATCTACACTACCGAGGCGGGATTGACAAACTTGTGAGCATATTTAGGCAATATGGAATCAGTTCTCCAGTTACTGCCCTTACGGAAGAAAACATCAACACTGCTGCTGCCATTGTGAGAGAGGATCGACGAATTACCTTAAGATCACTTTCTGATATACTGAACAGTTCATTGGGTGTCACCCACACGTTGGTGACTGAAACATTACACAGGAGACGTGTTTATGCGCGATGGGCTCCAAGACTGTTGATTCCCGCACAAAAGGACATTCGCATGCAGGTCTGCATGCAGTTAAAGTTGATGTCAGAGGAAGTTCCAGAGTTTCTTTCAAACGTAATCACTGCTGATGAAACTTGGCTACATCATTTTGATCCTGAGAGCAAACAGCAAATCTCAGTGTGGAAATCTCCTTCATCACAAACCCCCAAAAAAGCAAAAGTGGTTGCTTCTGCTGGGAAAGTTATGGTGATGTCATTATTTTATATTAATGGAATGGTTTATCAGCATGTTGTAACTTCACACACATCAGTAACTGGACAATATTACAGGGATGTCCTGAAAACATTGCAAGTCCATATCAGATGCAAAATACCACATTTCCGTGAAGCAGGCTGGATGCTGCATCACGATAATGCGCGGCCACATATTGCCAATGTTGTTGCTGAATATCTTGCAAAAATCAACGTGAAGTGCATCCCTCACCCTCCCTATAGTGCGGATTTAACCCCATGTGACTTTTTTCTATTCCCTAACTTAAAGAAACGCCTTCGTGGGAGGCATTATCCATCATCAGAAGCAGTGGTGAAGGCTGCGGAGGCGACTTTGAAGGATCTCTCAGGAAATGGTTTCCAGCATGTCTTTGAAGACTGGCAGAAACGCTGGAACAAGTACATTGCATTCGGAGGAGACTCTTTTGAGAAGCACCATCAAAATTATGCGGAAATTGTGATCATTCTTTATTGAACAGCCCTGGTAGATAACGAAATGCTTCCTCCTTCTTCCTCTCACTTTTTATGGAATGGATCCTTGTTATTTCCAGGGTAACACTGCTAAATGCCATGTTTCGACGGCTACTGTGCAGTGGTTTGTAGACAATCATGTTCAACGATTGCACTGGTCTGCACAGAGTCCTGGGCACCTTTGGTACGAATTGGACCAGCGAGTGAGGTATCGGGAGATGTGGCCAACTTCCTGTGGCCAACTGACTGACTTGTTGCACGAGGAATGGTCAACGCACCCCAGTGAAAGGCTTACAGAAACTAGAGGAGAGCATGGCTGACAGGTGGCTGCTGTTATAGCAGCGAAAGGTGCTTCTACGAGGTTCTGAACAAGTTAATATATCCACACAAACATTTCAAACCAGTGCCCAATTATTTTCTGGTAGATAGTATGGATAGTTACGTCTATTGCTAAACAACTTCTGGGCATTTGCCCCTTGAATTACAAAAGTATTAAAACATTACTTATTAGGATTTTTTTTTTTTTTTTTTTTTTTTTGTAATTTACGTCCTCCAACGTTAAGTCATATCGGACGATGAACGGAATGGGTGAAAAGATGCTCAAATTATCCCAGGGTCCATAGAGCTTAGAGTTACCCAACATTCGTCTTTCAGGATAAGAGAAAAACCCGGAAAAAACCTTATCCAGGCAACTCACCCTGACGGAGATTCAAACTCCAGAACTCCTGAACGTGAGGCAGACACGCTACCACCACGCTACCGAGACGGGCTGTAATAGATTGAAAATGACACATTATCAAGGTGTGAAAAGTCTTTCCCTGTGGCTAATGTGATATGCTTCGGAAACAGAATCCATGAAAAAATAAGTATAAGAACAGACTACAGTGGTAAATAGATCTATATATTCTTAGACAGGCAGACCCCACATAAAATAACATTTGATTGTCTCCCCTCTTTAAACATTTTAAGCAATTTTCGAGCTGTGCTGTGGGAAAGAACAGACTCTCCATAGGCCTCCTGTAACATTTTGTAGACCTCAACTGAAGATTTGTTGAGACGAAAGCAGAATCTCAAAGCCGCATATTGTTCCTCGCGTGTTAGCTCCATTGCAGCTGTAGGCCATACTGAACATGTCTGAACTTGCCTGGTTCTCACAGGCGGGAACCAGACTACCAACAATGAAACTACTACGACGTGTTTGTTTCACATTAAGTTAACAGAATATAATAAGATTGAAGTTTAGTGCGAAAAATTATGACCGTAAAAATTATGATCGTTCTTTATTGAACAGCTCTCGTAGAATTGTACAGTATGCCTATGAGTGTGCCACGAACAGTCACTAGTGGTCTCACATCGTAGTACGAGAGTACCATCACTCCACCACCAAATTTCCTGTTAGGCACTATACACTCTGGCAAAAGCCGTTCCTCAGGTAGCCGCCGCACCCACACACGTCCATCAGACCGAAATAATAAATCGTCACTTTATAGAAATGATTTTCACTGCTCCTGTGTTCAGTTGCGATGGTCAAAACCACTTGAGTCTCTGAACTTTATTGGTCTTCGTGATGATACGGCGTAAGTGCTGTTGCTCTGCCAGAATATCCAAGTTTCTGAGCTTCTGTTCGCAGTGTTCAAATGTAAACAGACACATTTGTCACTGTTTGAAACTCCTGTCCGATGGTAGCTATCGGTTTTGCCCTGTTCACTAACTTTAGAGGAGCAGACACTAATACAACATGGACAAATGTTGCAGTTAAAACAACAAAATGGGAGAAAAGATTACTACAACCAATTAAGATGAAAACACAAACAAGTTTCCTACAAAAAGTTACGGAATTAAAAACAGATCTGAATCTTCCTAATTCTAAATAAAACATTTTAATCAAAGAAAACACACTAACTTTTAAACCAATTAATATTCAATTAAATTTAGAACAAATAGTTACAAAATCTGAAACTTCCAAACCTGTACTAAAAGCACTAGCATTAGAAACTGCGAACAATAGATACCCACCTGAAGAATGGTTACATATCTACACAGATGGATCTAACTTGGACAACAACTCAGGAGCAGGAATTAAGTGTGTAGTGTTCTCATTCTATCAACCAGCAGGATACCACACAACAAATTTTGATGCAGAAGTAATGGCTATTCATGTTTCACTCCAACACCTTCTATACAGAATAGATAAATTCAAAAATGCTGTCATACTTTCTGATTCTAAAGCAGCATTATGTGCAATAAGTTCATATAAAATGAGGTCAATCCAAGTTAAAGAATGTCACAATAAAATCCAACAACTTAAAAAAACTACAGAAGGGAATTATATTACAGTGGACACCTGCACATTGTTGAATTTCTGGAAATGAATCAGCTGATTTTCTTGCCAAAAAAGGTGCAAATTTAATTAAGAACAAAAATACAAACTTACCATTTACATCCATAAAACTATTAATTAAAAAAATATAAAAACAAGCATAGCCAAAGATGAAAAATGAAACATTTTAATTAAAAATCCAGAAATTATTCCAAAAATCCCACGTAAAACTGCAGTAGCAAATTTTAGAATACTTACAGAACATTATTATTTGGCCAAACTCACAGAATAGGAATTTATACAAGTCCAAATTGTCCTCTGTGCAACAAAGAAGAGGAAATGACTGAAGAACATCTTTTAACCTGTGAAGCCCTACCTGCTGGACCCACTACACAGAAATATTGGAGAGCAAGAGAGCTAACAGCTTCATTGCCAAAGCCTAGCATTTGAAAACAATAACAACAACATTTTTAGGGTTCTGTGATCTCTGTTGATCAGAATTTTCGGCCGCCCTGAACGTTGACCATTGAAACAATGTCCATGACCTTCCACTTACGTAGGGCGAATGCTACTGTTGATTTGGGCTTATTTATCTTGGCGGCTTTGCCCTCCTAGAGCTCCCACTGAGGTGGCAGACCACAATTTTGCTATTAACAAAGTCTGATAGCTCTGCACCACGCGACATCTCGTTCTTAACTGGTTCTCTTGCTCACTGCACACTGCTTACTGCAACACATAAAGACCATAATAGTCAAATGACATGCTAAATGAATTACAAACACAGGGACCCAATTGCCTTTTGATAGATGATGTATATTCATTATTCAGTAGTGGCAGTGTGCAGTGCTTTCCATATGTCTTTCACTTTATATTAAGAAGAAAATCGCACTCAAGATATCTTCCTGTCTGATTATTTCTTTGCAATCAGGAAACAATTTATATCGTTACATTTGCAATGAACATATAGTAACACTAATAATGCTGAACTGCATTTTCTTTTTGCAAAACTTTTTTCTAAGTGTATGTGCAACGATATAAATAGACTTCAATATTACGTATTTGATTTCCATAGTTATATTTTGAAGCGAATCAGCGAATGTACGAGGTTGGTTTGAGAAGTTTCCGACCTCAACATGAAGATGACAGCACTCGTAAGTAAAAGCTAGCGAATTTCGTTGTTCATCTGTTGACAGTTATCAAAGTTACAGCCATTTGGGAGGCTCAGTTGTTACATTACAGTATGAGTGAGTTGATGTGAGTGTTTTTATGAAAATGAACAAAATCGAGTATCGAGCTGTCATTAAATATTTGTTTTTGAAAGGAAATATGCCTACCCAAATCAAAGATGAGTTGGATTCTGTGTATGGGGACTCTACACCATCATTAACCACAGTGAAATTTTGGACATCTGAATTTAAACGTGGGCTTAAGAGCTTGGGGAACGATGAACGTTCGAAAAGTCCAAAAACTGCAACTACATCGCCAAAGTTCACCAAATGGCGTTAGATGACCGCCGAATGAAAGTGAGAGAGATAGCAGAGGCTATGGACATGTCAAAATAACGTGTTTGTCAATGTTAAATCAACATTTAGACATGAGCAAGTTGTCCGCGAGTTGGGCACCGCGTTTGCTCACGTTAGACCAAAAAAGTGTTTGAATGAACATTTCCAACGCTCTGTTGGCGCAGTTTAGGCGCAGTAAGTCCGAGCTTTGGCGCCGATTAATTACTGTAGATGAAACTTGGATACACCATTATACGCCCGAAACAAAAATACAGTCCAAACAGTGGACTGCAAAGGGGGAACCGGCTCCAAAAAAAGCAAAAACTGTTTTTTTTTTCGGCCGGGAAAGTGTTGGCGACTGTGTTTTGGGACAGTCATGGAGTTATTTATATCGATTATCTTCAAAAAGGAAAAACCATTACAGGAGCATACTACACATCATTACTTGACAAGCTGAATGCAGAACTTGAGGAAAACGGCCACATTTGTAGAAAAAGAAAATCCTGTTTCACCAAGACAAGTACGATCTCACATCTCAGCTGTTGCAATGGCGAAAATCACGAATTACGGTTTGAACTGCTTGACCATCCACCTTACTCACCAGATCTAGCCCGAAGCGACTTCTATTTGCTCCCTCATCTGAAAATTGTGCTCGGAGGACAGAGATTTTCGTCAAATGAAGAGGCAATCACCTTCGTGAACAATTATTTTTCAGAGAAAAACGCCGAGTACTATTTGGACGGGTTACAGAGATGGGAGCATCGCTGGGAGAAGTGTGTAGAGCTACAAGGAGACTATGTTGAAAAGCGCCGAGTACTATTTGCACGGGTTACAGAGATGGGAGCATCGCTGGGAGAAGTGCGTAGAGTTACAAGGAGACTATGTTGAAAAACGCCGAGTACTATTTGGACGGGTTACAGAGATGGGAACATCGCTGGAAGAAGTGTTTAGAGTTACTAGGAGGCTATGTTGAAAACCGCCGAGTACTATTTGGACGGGTTACAGAGATGGGAGCATCGCTAGGAGAAGTGTGTAGAATTACAAGGAGACTATGTTGATAAACGCCGAGTACTATTTGGACGGGTTACAGAGATGGGAGCATCGCTGGGAGAAGTGTGTAGAATTACAAGGAGACTATGTTGATAAACGCCGAGTACTATTTGGACGGGTTATAGAGATGGGAGCATCGCTGGGAGATGTGTGTAGAGCTACAAGGAGACTATGTTGAAAAGCGCCGAGTACTATTTGGACGGGTTACAGAGATGGGAGCATCGCTAGGAGAAGTGTGTAGAATTACAAGGAGACTATTGAAACAGTTATTTTATGTTGTCCCCAAAGAGTTTCAAATATTGTATTATGTGAGGTTAAGTAGAGTGAGTCATGCACAGAGAAGCTATGTAAGTGGAAATGACGTCACAAAAGTGTTGAATAACAAACTTATTTGGGATTGGTGTGACGCGTATATCGTAAAACGTGGACCAATCAGATATAAAGGATTTTACGTTGCCATGGAGGATATTCAATATTCCTCTAGGGGGGTCGAACTATTAGCGAAATGCTAATGTGTAGAAGAAGATGAACTGGTTTTTCTTCTCCTAACAGTCACCGTGAACGGATGTAAAATTCTCTTCTTAAACGCCGTTGTGTGCGGAAGAATATAAGTCTATTCTCATAACAATCATCGAGTATAACTAGATAATCTTTACATTAAATATCATCGCTAGAAGACACACAATTTAATTATTATACACGGTAGTGAACAACCATATAAAACTTTTGATTCTTGCACGCATCCAGATTTAAACGCGTCACATCAAGTGAATCTTGTGTAAGAATAGTGTTATAAATGTTGTATCATACATTTTGTTCGAACTGGTGTTGATTGAAGTAAGGAAATAAAAGTTTCTACATTATTTAATACAGAGAAAAATGATTACTCATTTTACGTAAAATTTCCTTCCGCCGTACCACCCCTGTAAAAGAAGATATCTTGCTCAACCGACTGAAGTCACGCCGAGGTAAGCTGGGACTCCAAGAACCATCTATTCCATCCACCAAAATGTCGCCACATCGAGGGATATAATTACTCCATCACCCATTGACGTTGGGAATCTACCCAAACCACTTCAACCCTGTTCCAAATGGTCACCTCAACGAGGGGCATAATTCGTCATCCATCAATACGATTCGACATCAACCCCGCAATAAATGGCGCCCAACGTGGGGCTCGAATAGGCAGAAGGAGGATTACACCACAGGAGAATAAATAGTGTAATGGACAGGTAACTTCGAATCAAGAAAGAAGAAAGAAGAAAAGTGAGTACGGAAAAATCTTAATAGATAATTAATAGAAAAAGTGACAAAATTATAATTTTCATTTTTATGTTATTAAGAAAGGGAAAGATATTACCTAAAATGGAAGGTAAAAAATTAACAGACAATAAGAATAAAAATGTTGGGGAAGGAGTGGAAAGACTAGTTAGTGATAAGAGAGCAGAAATACAAGAAGTCAGGGAAGTAGTGGAAGGAATGTTTAGTGATGATGCAGGAACAAGTAGAACAGAAATTATGCAGAGTAAAGATAATGAAATGATAATAGACAGGTTAGAGAAAATGATGAGTAATTTTGATGCTAAAATGGATAATTTAAATGCTAAAGTAGATCAAAGTTCAGAGAAATTAGAAGCTAGGATAGATCAAGGTTTAGGTAACCTAAGAAATGAAATTGAGAAGGGAAGAGAAGAGTGTAGAGAAGGCATAAAATCTTTAAAACAGAAAATAGAATCTCATGATGGAGAAATGTCTAGGTTAAAAGAGATGTTTCAGGAAATGAAAATAAGTCAGGAAAATGTAGTAAAAGATATAAGAAGTGAATTGGCTAAGGAGTCAGAAATCCTTAAGCAACAACAAGTAGAATTTGTAGAAAAACAAAAAATAGAAATAGGGGAATTAGAGAATAGAATAAGACAAGAAATAGATGTAGTCTTATTAGATAATTCACGGAAATACCATGAGGAAAATATTGAAATACAGAATAATTTTGTAAGAGAGGTAAATAGTATCAGAAATGATGTTAAACTAATTGCTACTGAGGTGCAAACACAACAAGATGAACTAAAAGTTAAATATGATGAAGTCAGTAAGTTGAATAGTGAAATGATTACAAGAATAGATTTGGCACAGGAAAGTTTTGAGAGAGAGAAAGAAAACATTAGCAAGCTGAATCAAGTTGTGATTTCATTACAGGCAAGCAAAATTTCTGAGAACCAGAGGGTAATAAAATCTAAGAATATTACATGTATTGACTTACCTGGTAATTCAGGTAATATTGTACAAAACTTAGAGAATTATTTGGAGAGTGGCGATACAGAATCTTTGTGACCTGATTGTGAAGTAAATGGTAATAGACAAATACAAAACATGCACACACATACACAGTTACACAGTCAAGGTAACACAAATTGTACAAATTATTTGTTGCATGACATAAGTCCACCTACTTTCGAAGAAGAATCGGGAGACAATCCCAAAATATTTCTAAAGGAATTAGAAGAATATTTTAAAATTAAAAAGATTCCAAATGAATTTAGGATGATGATTGTTAAAAGGTGTTTGAAGAAAAATGCTTTAGAATGGCTGAGGTTAACATTAGCATCACATGAAACGTATAGTATGTTTAGGAACGTGTTTATAAATAGGTTCTGGGGTCCAGAAAGACAGAGAAGAATTAAAGTCGAACTGGCCACTGGTAAATTCGAGTTCAGGAAGGGTGTGTCCATGACTGAATATTTCCTAAAACTTGCTAACAAAAGCAAACTTGTGAATCCAGATATGTCAGAAACCGAGATCGTGAATATGCTAATACGACATTATCCACCACACATTAGAAACCACCTAATTGTGGCTAAGCCCGTCGACTTTACTGATATGATTGAGTTATTATCAGAATTTGAGGCTCATAACCTTAATTCTGATTCTACTCATAGTCAAGTTGATCCTGACAAGACTCATATAGAAGAAAAGCAAGTAAATAGACAGGAAGTAAGACCAAGATTCGGGGAAAATCACAACCATACTAACCAAAACCAAAATAGTTTTAACCAAAATTGGGGCGGGGCACTTTCAAGAGACAACTATGAACGAAGAGAGTACAACCCCAGAAAGACATATGAATCGGTAGTGCCAGGTATAGGAAGGAGAATTCCAAATACTCCTAGGAGGAATTATAATAATAACCAACCTGTGGGAAATGTGAGGAGTAATCAGGTGAATCAACTGAGGTTTTACAGGGGAAATAACCTAAGAACAGGTTATCAAAGTAGAGGAAGAGGAACTAGCATTGAAAACTCTTCATTAAGAGATTTTGGGGGTCCTAGGTTTGAAAGGGCAGACAATAACCTAGAAAGGACACAGACTCAGGGAATAGAAAGAGAAATAAATAACGATAGTACCAACCCAACTGCTAGTGTAACTACCGACCGCACTAATGCGGAAAACTGAGTACCAAATCATTTTGTGCCTTGGAAAGTGGTTCGGTAGAAATGACACAGGGCAAAATCAAAATTCAAAATTTACCAGAAGATAAGCTCACTCTCTCCAGAAGTAAAGATCGGGAATTAGTAAATCCACCTCAGATTAACCTTCGTATAGGCGATAGCGAATATAAAGTATTGATAGACACAGGAGCTAGTTCATCAGTAATAAGTGAAAACTTATTCAAGGAATTACTATCCAAATTTAGGATTGAATATTTAAACGTGTGTAATGTATACTGTAGCACAGCTATTGGGAAAAAGAAAGATAAAGTTAAATATCAAGCGTTAATTCCTGCGCGAATAGATGATTGGAATTTCAATTTTATCGTATTGGTAATACCAAACTTAGCTCGTGATATTATTATTGGCAATGATGTATTGTATGGTTGGCAAAGTGTGATAGATTTCGAAAAACATGAAATGAAGGTCAAAGGAGATAATGAAGTAATAAAAATAAATTTGTTAGAAGAAATTATATTAAAAGAGGATGAGAAGGATAGTATAAATAATGATAGGTTTTTTGTAGAAAATATAATATTATACGAAGAAGATATAATTAATAATGAAGAAGATGATAGTGGTAAAGAAAATTTACTTTTAAATAATAAAGAAAATGAGACGTTTGACCTTGGAGATCATTGTTGCCAAATAAACACATTAAATACCGACACCGAGCGAAAACAAGAAGAGGAAGAAATGATATTCCAAAGAACTTTGAAAGAAAAGTTAGGGAAAACATACAATTTAAATCACGCGCAAAGAGAACAGTTGAGGTTATGTATACTAAAGAACAGGAACGTTTTTAGTACGAAACCTGGATTGTGTAATAAGTACATACATACATTTAAGGTGAACGACATTGCTCCTTATACTCATAAAAGTAGATTTGTGCCTATCGCTATTAGACAACAAGCATCTGAAGTAATAAACGATATGCTAGAAAATGGAATTATAGAGATTTCTAATTCGCCTTACCTACATCCTTTGTGTTGGGTACATAAATCGAACGGAACACTGCATATGACGATTGACGCAAGAAAGATAAACTCACTAACACAACCCGATCACTTCAGACCTCTTGGAGTTGATGAGGTATTATCAAAATTAGGACGTGGAAAATTTTTTTCAAAATTAGATTTGGTTTCATCGTATTGGCAGATACCACTAGATGAATCTGTTCGAAAATACACAGGATTCAATTTTGGAGGAAAAATATACCAATTCAAAACATGTGAATTGTGTCAGAAAGCTAAACCAATAAACGTCAGATATGATTTTGAACCTCAAACTATCATCAGGGATAGAAAGAACGAACTAGTTGCTATTGATGCTCATGGAGAAATGCCAGCTAGTCAACACAATTGCAAATACATTTTTGTAATGTTTGATATTTTTTCTAAATTCGTAAAAATTTATCCTGTACAAAATATCAAAAGCAGAACGTGCGTAAATAAAATTTTAAAAGATTGGATACCAAAGTATGGGTCAATAAAGGCAATATTATCAGACAACGCAACGGTTCACCGGAGTAAATTGTTTACTTCAGAGATGAAGAACAATAATGTTAAGATGTATTACTCTTCAGCATATTTTCCCCAAGGAAATCCTTGCGAGAGAGTGATGCGTGATTTAGGCTTGTATTTCAGAATTCTGTGTCATTCTAACCACCGAGGCTGGTACAAATACTGCCATATTATTGAGAAAATCATTAACAATACCCCAAACTCTACTACCAAATTTTCACCAATCGAATTAATGACTGGACTACAACCTGAACCTCTAGTAATAAAAGCACCGACAACCTTAAAAGTAGATGAAATGGAATTGAATGAAGAAGAAAAGTGTGCTGAAGCATTTCGAAGAATAAAAGAAAAAGCAGAGAAAAGATTATCAAAGATACAAAGAAAAGGAGCGAAATGGAATCCTGAAATAAATGATAAAGTTCTAGTAAAGACATTTAATATCTCCAGTTCTAAAATCAAATCCTATTGGAGAATGAATTTGTTATATAAAGGTCCATATAAAATAGTAAGAAAATTTGGGGATCATACGTACGAATTAAGAGACGATGATAATAAAATGATAGGAAAATATCACAAAACACTTTTAAAACCATTCAAAAGCCTTGACACTCACCAGAACAAATACAAAAAAAAAAAAAAAAATAATAATATGTTTATGAATTACTGAAAAATGTTTTGTTTATTATTATTGTGTTCGAATAATTTCTGATTTTATATTGTTATTTTAAATTGTATTAATTGTTCATTGTTGTAATAATGTTTAATTATTGGGGCATTCTTTAGAATATATGGAACAATATTATTGGAAGATTTAAGTTAATTTTCCATATATTCTGAAGAGGGGCATCTGAAACAGTTATTTTATGTTGTCCCCAAAGAGTTTCAAATATTGTATTATGTGAGGTTAAGTAGAGTGAGTCATGCACAGAGAAGCTATGTAAGTGGAAATGACGTCACAAAAGTGTTGAATAACAAACTTATTTGGGATTGGTGTGACGCGTATATCGTAAAACGTGGACCAATCAGATATAAAGGATTTTACGTTGCCATGGAGGATATTCAATATTCCTCTAGGGGGGTCGAACTATTAGCGAAATGCTAATGTGTAGAAGAAGATGAACTGGTTTTTCTTCTCCTAACAGTCACCGTGAACGGATGTAAAATTCTCTTCTTAAACGCCGTTGTGTGCGGAAGAATATAAGTCTATTCTCATAACAATCATCGAGTATAACTAGATAATCTTTACATTAAATATCATCGCTAGAAGACACACAATTTAATTATTATACACGGTAGTGAACAACCATATAAAACTTTTGATTCTTGCACGCATCCAGATTTAAACGCGTCACATCAAGTGAATCTTGTGTAAGAATAGTGTTATAAATGTTGTATCATACATTTTGTTCGAACTGGTGTTGATTGAAGTAAGGAAATAAAAGTTTCTACATTATTTAATACAGAGAAAAATGATTACTCATTTTACGTAAAATTTCCTTCCGCCGTACCACCCCTGTAAAAGAAGATATCTTGCTCAACCGACTGAAGTCACGCCGAGGTAAGCTGGGACTCCAAGAACCATCTATTCCATCCACCAAAATGTCGCCACATCGAGGGATATAATTACTCCATCACCCATTGACGTTGGGAATCTACCCAAACCACTTCAACCCTGTTCCAAATGGTCACCTCAACGAGGGGCATAATTCGTCATCCATCAATACGATTCGACATCAACCCCGCAATACTATGTTGATAAACGCCGAGTACTATTTGGACGGGTTATAGAGATGGGAACATCGCTGGGAGAAGTGTGTAGAGCTACAAGGAGACTATGTTGAAAAACGCCGAGTACTATTTGGACGGGTTACAGAGATGGGAGCATCGCTGGGAGAAGTGCGTAGAGTTACAAGGAGACTATGTTGTAAAATGCCGAGTACTATTTGGACGGGTTACAGAGATGGGAGCATCGCTGAGAGAAGTGTGTAGAGTTACAAGGAGACTATATTGAAAAACGCCGAGTACTATTTGGACGGGTTACAGAGATGGGACTATCGTTGGGAGAAGTGTGTAGAATTACAAGGAGACTATGTTGATAAACGCCGAGTACTATTTGGACGGGTTACAGAGATGGGACTATCGTTGGGAGAAGAGTGTAGAGTTACACGGAGACTATGTTGAAACATAAAAAATTCTGAAAAATGTTTTGTATCTTTATTAGGTCGGAAACTTTTCAGACCCTCCAACGTTAAGTCATATCTGATGATGAATGAAATGAGAGATATGCTCAAAGAGCCCAGGATCTATATACTCTAATTTTTAAAAGAAGATACGTGAAGGTCATCTGTTTCTCCACGTGGGTAGTGCAATGTTGCCCAGCAGATCCCCTTTCTTTATCCTCTCAACACTCCATACATAAACAAGGGTCCGAGTTTTCTCACCTCAACAAAAATATGTACAGTTAATCTATATTAGCCTACTTTAAAAACAGAAATAAGTTGTTCACATATTCACTGAGTTGTAGGGTCTTCACACGAGTTCTGTTAAATAAATGTTTACACTATGTAACTAATATTCCATACTTACCGTTATTGTTGCTATACATCGTAAGTTGACATTCTCGCACAATGCGGTAAGTATTTCTCCATAGAAACACATATACGCGATGCACGTTCTAAAATCTAACATTTATCTTCAATTATATGTATTAATATTTCAGCTAATATCTTAAATACTAAAATTCAGATTGACATAAATAAACATAGTGCAAAAAATAATGTGCAACACACATGTGGTAAGCACCTAATGGAATCTCGAGAATTGAAAAAAACTCGGTGCAAGTGGCTCGTTTTTTCAAACCTTTCCTCGTTCCATATACATTAATATTGGAATATACTATTATTAACGACTTTGTTACTTGACATGTCCATATCAACGCCGCCGATATTCCGGAATTTTGACCCACAGGAATTCTTTTACGTGCAGGCATATCTACTGACATGGGACTGTCGTTTTTGGATAAAAGGAACAAGCTGTTTATTGATAAGGAGCAAACTCTCGTCTTCCTGTTGGAAGAATTCCCTAAGAGAACAGACAAATTCTCTAGCTTGGCTTTGCAATGTAACAATCCGGCCGTAAGCTGATCTTTGTCTTGGGCTATGATTTCTCGGTCCACCTCTAATCCTACC
Organism: Mantis religiosa; assembly: GCA_030765055.1. Classification (NCBI taxonomy): domain Eukaryota; kingdom Metazoa; phylum Arthropoda; class Insecta; order Mantodea; family Mantidae; genus Mantis; species Mantis religiosa. The sequence continues at coordinate 240,179,190 of CM060947.1, read as the reverse complement.
GCCACTACGTCTTGCTTCCATAAAAACGTATTTTAATTGTGTTTTAACAGAGTAGGCTAAAAATACACAGCGCAACTAGGCAAACTCTGTTTCCCGCATACAACTAGCGATAACTGACCTGAGGAGTATGTGATTCACCAGTGTATCCAATCTGGCAAACTTTGTTTACGTTACCATAGCAACGACTTTCCCTCCTTACCCTTCACGTCCCTTGCCTGATGACCTTCAGGTATGTTCTTTTAAAAATAAGACTAGAATTTAGAGTTACCCGACATTCACTTTACAGATTTAGGGAAAATCCTCGAAAAGAACTTATCCAGATAACTACCCGGACCGAGATTTGAACTCGGGACTTCTGGAAAGTGAGGCAGACATGCTACCATCTACGCTACGTGATGTATACCGCAAATTCAAAATATTTATTGTGTTGCTTAATTCCTCTTCGTCAATTACCTCTTAAGTCCAGAAAGTTTAAAGGCTGTGAATCAAAATCGGAGGAGTAATATGATGACTTTATAGTTGGAGTGATATTTTAAAACAATGTCATTTAGGATGTGTACATTTATTAGTATTTTTTGTGCTTCTTATTGTTTAGTTTAATTCAGAGAAACCGATTTTTTGCAGTATTTTTAATTGAAGTATATGAGGGAGCAATGGCTGGTTTCTGTGAAAATGAAATGAAATGTGTAGTGTTTAATGCCCGCTTTTACTACATACGGCACCGCAGGTGGTGACACTGATGATGCATGAGATGAAGATGGAGCACCGGTGGAATGAGATGGCGGGGGAAACCGGAGGTCCCGGAGAAAACCCGCCCCAACGCCGTGTTGTCCACCAAAATCTCACTTTGCGGTCGCCTGGGATCGAACCCGAGCCGCCTTGGTGAGAGCCAAGCGTCGTTTCTGTGAAGAGTTATTAAGATTTAGTAAAACGGTCTCATTTAAATTCTTTGCCGCATACTACGGGGGCAGAATGTAACACTAGTGGTAAGTAAATTAAACAATTAAAGCAATCTTAAACACCAACAGCTCATATACTTTCGCATTCATTAATTCCCTCCATTCTTTGTTTGTTACATATGAGAGAAACGTTGTTCATCGTGACAGCGCGGAAGACAAATGGTTTAGGCGCTTTTCCGCAGCCTGCGTTTCGTTTGATCAGCTGTGGCATAGCATCTGATTGAGGTGGCGGCCGCTAGATGGCAACCAGAGAGAAACTGCCTAGTAATGCACCTCTTATTGATCAGGGTAGCAGTAATCAATAGGAGGGGCAGGGGTTGGAAAATGTTGCCATGACAATGACGTCACAGGTTTTCCAGTCACATTGCAAGATGGCGGCTTGCTGCGTGTGTGTGCTAGTGTTGTCTAGTTGTGTGCCTGTGAAGAAGAAGACTACGCGGAATGTTTGCGCTCCTCAGGGTGGTCACCGGCCCCACGATCACCGTCATGTGTACTGTGTTTACCATCTCCGGTCGTGTGATTCAAACGGTAGTTCTTAGTTGTTGATATTGTTGTTTTCTTAATAAAACAAGAAAATACTAAAAGAAAGTTTGCCTTATTAAATATACGTCGCTTGCCCAGATCTACGGAGTATCTGCATCAGTTATTTTGTTACAAGAGACATGTCGCTGCTCAGCGTGACAGGTAAGACCTAGTGTCGATGGCACTACTTATTCACTATGGCCTTCATTCAAACCTAGGAGAAGGGCTGGTGGGAAATTTGACAGCTTTGGACTTAGCGCCACGTTTGAAACTACCACCCTCGTGAGAGGTCCAAGTTGATAGCGGCACTAAAAGGACATCGAAAAGTTATATTTGTATTTAAATTTGAAGCACCGCGATGTCGTAATACTGACGTAGTATTTGATGACATATATTTCTAAAAGGTTTCAGGAAATTGACTCTCATATCTCTGTAGTAGCTTTATCATTTTCGGAGCTGCAGTGAATAGATTGATTATGCACGAATGCCAGAGCCCACAAGCTAGCACGCTTCAACAGTCTGTAAATAAATAATGAGAAGAATCGAAGCATGAACTTTGCGTGTGAGTAAGCACTAGGAAATAAATTTTACACGTGTGTGTGCTTTTCAGCATCAGATGAAAACCTACACAGGAAAAACATGCGCTAACGTTTTTCAAATATATAATGACATCTGGCTCAAAAGTTTGTTGTAAAAACTTTACTGTCAAAGCAAATAATTATACTAAAACCTACCCGGAATATGGAATGTATAAAGAATGTAATGCAATATTTTAAGAACTTAGCTTGTTTTTAAAATGCTACTGCTAATAGACTTGCAGTTACTGAGGAAAGTGTCCTCGACGTCATTGTTGAGAGATAGGCTTACAACCAGCCACGTGTGAAGAGCGTTAGATTTTGTTACCTTCAAGAAGGAGCGCATGTGCGTGTCGGACGGAGTAGCAACAGAACCAAGTTCAACCGAAATTATTAAATTAGGGGTTGGTTGCAGTTTTTGTCAAATTATCGTAAGGATTACATTTTTATAAGAAGGGAATGTGGAGTATTTATTAACAATAACACTTCACCTAGACTTCAAACTTGTGCTACAGGTTTTGAAAATAAAAGTTTTATCAACTCTCTAATCCGCGTAATCGGTACTTTTGTAAATGTAATTCCCCCAATCCTTCTGGTTCAAAGCTCAATCTCAAGATTTAAACTTAACTAGATGTTTTGAGATTCTCCGTAAAAAATAATACTAAGAAAAGTCCTTGAATATATAAACTGTACAATTAAGACGTACAGTAACTTTGATCCTTGAGTTATATAGTTTTTTCATTTTATTTTACCAGACAGCTTTTGAGAAAGTTTCTCACTCCAAAAAGCTCTTTATATGTAACATTTTTCTTTTGATAAAAATGGTTGTTTGGAATTTCATTAACAAATATCAATGGGATGAATGGTGAATGGTCTTCAATTTTCTGCAAATAGTATTTGAAATTCTCTTGATTCTCATTGGATGCAAAAACTACATAAGTTTTTAGGTATATAAGTGACTTATTATAGAAAATATTGGAATAATTATTAACCATTTCCACTGAATTTTGTCTGAAATTTTCTTATTTTAAGTAGGCAAATCCATTTGAAATTTTAAATCTTTTTTCACCTACTTTCCATGTTCACGCAGTGTACTAAACAGCACGTAATTATAGTTTCTTTCTAAACACCTGAAAGGTTTCTCAGTCTAGAGTAATTACTTAAGAAAACATTAAATCCTTTCATGAGTGATATTTGCGAGCAAGCTACTGGCAAGGTTAGAATTTCGGTGTAATTAGTTACATAATATATGTTTTTCCCACTTAGGCAGATACTAAAATATTTTGATATTGGATTATTAGAATCTATGTTGAGCATTTAAATATCCCGATCAGTAATTGGATTTAGAAGGCTTTGAGCAACAGATTACACTAGAAAGGAGCAAGTACTCAAAGATTCTGTAAAAGAAAATAACCAAGCACTCTATGATTATTCCGAAAGGTAGGATCTGAAGATCAGAACCTATATAAGGGAGCAACTGCTGTGTTAGCTAGCCAGAAGATGAAGTTAAAGCAATGGGAGACAGTAGAGTAAAACCAAAAGGACGTGTGGCGATTGTTGGGTGTGTTTGAAGTGATACAGAAGAGAATCAATGTGATGTTCAACATAAGCTACAAAATAGATGAGAAAATCAACAAAAAAGGATGCCACAGAAACTACATAAATGTATAGAAAAATTTATCAGATATATCCAATCGGATTAACTGCATACAGACATCGAGCTAATCCAATTCTTTTAGCATTTTAATATTCTAAACCATGTTTGCTAGCTGTGCGTGATCACAAACCAAGAGCTTTTAATTAAAAAAGAATATTATTTTGTAATTAAAATTTTCTGTGTTTTTATTTTAATTAGAACAACCATGTTTGAAATCTAGCCAAAATTCAAATTCGAAGTTTCACCATAAAGCGCGTTTTGATGTCCCCTGAAACCAAAAAGTAAATTTTAAGGAGAAACTTGACTGCGCACTTTATGCATCTGAATAACAAATACTTTAATGAATAGCGAACATAGGATTTATGTATAGCATATTTATGGATTCAGTACGAAGAGTTTCAGGAAGTTTCCTTAATCTATTTACACGAAAGTGTTTTGGAAGTTTGCATTTTCTTAGAAAATACAATTATATTATGCTGCATAGTTTTAGTTACAGTACTATATGATTTAGAGGAGAAATAAACGGCAAAGATTGAAGTTTTTGTAAATTATATAAAAGCAAAACTAGGAAGGCGTAGGAGATAATAAATGCTTATTGTAAGGAAACCATGGAGCTTATCAAAGTCCACAATTTATGTCGAATAATATTTTTTTTTCGTATCAGTACTCGTTTTCGAAATATTATATATTGCATGTGATCTGACAGAGCATGCTTGAAAATTAACACATTAGCTTATCAAATATACATTTGATTGCTGTTGCCGAAAGTGGTATGTATTTAAGTTCTATGCAAAATTTATTTTAAGTTTTACGGAAGTGTTGCAAACTATTTTATATAAAAATATCAGTAGAATTTTTTTGTAATACCTGTCAATTACAAAAGCATGATTTATATTAACACATAAATACATATGTGACGCTGTAAAAGCGGAGGTGATAATAATTAAATAAAGTAAAGCATTGATTAGACAGACTTTTCTTGACTGGAATTTCAGATAATATGCTTTGTTATTTAGTATCTACCATGTATCCTTATATAGAAATAAGAATGCCGCATGCGTACATACTATGCCGCAGAATCGTGTTCTTAAATTACGCTTTTGATTCCCGCATGGATCAGGTGGCATGTGGGTTGCATTTTGCAGGGGTTTGAGAGCTGTATCTGTGCGGCGTTCACATTAGCACGTTATGAATTTATTTAGTCAGAATGTCTGTGATGCGAAATGTAGCATAATCGAATATAAACTTTTCTTATAGTTCCTTCTCTTCTCCACCAATAATGATCGTTGAAATTGAGACAAAATGTGATGAAAATGTTAAAATATAGGTAGTTTTCTGCAAATCTATAACTAGTTGTATTGCACTCGTTCCAAAAGTATGAAACGAAATTTCAGCAAAAAATACCATTTTGTGACTTGAGTAAAAACACATTTTTTTTTTAAAAAAAATCTCTGTTCTCGCGCTGGCCGGCGTGTTTGTGTGTGCGCGAGTGTGTATGTGGGATGATCATGACTAAAATATATACCCCCGTTAAGGCCTTTCAAGGGTGTAACACAAAGTTTTTGAAGAAAATTCCCTACTTCAAGCTAGCCTTGTCATGGAGAAACTTTCATTATTTTTCATTTTATCAAATTTGGATCTTATGTTCAAGATCTTTGCATGGCAAATAAAGCGTATGTCTCGAATTTTATATCAATACTCTCCAATTTTTTTTATTCTTAACCACTTTTCTATAACTGGCAAACTTTAAGATTGACAAAATACACAAACATATCCCTTCGTAGCACACAACTTATGCTACTTAATTTTTGTAGCGTTAACTCCTTCCGAGATATTATTTGTTATTGGTTTTAATTTTCAAATAGTTTATAGTTTTCACAAATTATTATTATTATTATTATTATTATTATTATTATTATTATTATTATTATTATTATTATTATTATTATTATTATTATTATTATTATTATTATTATTATTATTATTATTATTATTATTATTATTATTATTATTATTATTATTATTATTATTATTATTATTATTATTATTATTATTATTATTATTATTATTATTATTATTATTATTATTATTGTTATTATATTATTATTATTATTGTTATTATTATTATTATTATTATTATTATTATTATTATTATTATTATTATTATTATTATTATTATTATTATTATTATTATTATTATTATTATTATTATTATTATTATTATTATTATTATTATTATTATTATTATTATTATTATTATTATTATTATTATTATTATTATTATTATTATTATTATTATTATTATTATTATTATTATTATTATTATTATTATTATTATTATTATTATTATTATTATTATTATTATTATTATTATTATTATTATTATTATTATTATTATTATTATTATTATTATTATTATTATTATTATTATTATTATTATTATTATTATTATTATTATTATTATTATTATTTGTTTCCTTGCAAAGAGAACAGAATCTCAGAGGACACATAGCGATGTCTTCATTGAAAATATTTGACTAACGCTTTATTATTTTTATTTCTAAAATGGAGAAACGAAAGCGTAATTAAGTTTCATTTGTTTAGGCGAAAGTAGATACAAGGATAAGCTTTTGTAAGAATCGAAGTAGTGAAAATCATGTGAATAAAACCTAGCAGATTTGCATGCTAACATATAAATAAAATATCGTATTCTTTATATCTGGCAGATACTTTTTTACTAGCTGATATTTATGATACTACTGTTAGTTGAAATATCTCAAATCTTAAAGATATGAATGGGGCAAAGAAATGCTTTTGTGGACGTCTTGTCAAATGATTATGCAAATGCACCATAGCACCATACTGTAAAGCACATTTCTGCAAAAGGTTGCTCCACAAGTGTGTGTGTGTGTGTGTGTGTGTGTGTGTGTGTGTGTGTGTGTGTGTGTGTGTGTATGTGTGTGTGTGTGTGTCTGTGTGTGTGAACTCTTGATCCTTGCCTTTCAAGTACTGTTGCAGTTAAATAATTGTGCACGACATATCCCATTTATCTAGTTAGGTTTTCTTGTAGTTTACTCAAATTAAAAATATAATTTCTCTCACAAAATTACAAACAAAAGCCATATATTTTTCACAATGCCCCTCAAACTGTGGATTATAAGATTCTGATTGAATTTGATTGAAATGTGTGATTGAAATTCTGATACAGATTTTACCTTAACTTTTGAAAAAACAAAGTATTATTTATTTTCGGGACGATAATGTTTGCTATTGATAATTCGTAATTCAGTAAACACTTTAATAAACATAACATAGTTAATTATCTTTGAGAGGTTACATTTAAAGTTTAATTAAAACATAAGAAGTATGTATGCCCGCCTCGATAGCGTAGATGGTAGCGTGTCTGCCTCACGTTCAAGAGGTCCCGAGTTCGAATCTCGGTCAGGGTGAGTTACCTGAATGAGGTTTTTTTCCCGGGGTTTCCCTTATCCTGAAAGACAAATGTCGGGTAACTCTAAGCTCTATGGACCCTGAGCTCATTTGAGCATCATTTCACCAATTCCATTCATCGTATGATATGACTTAACGTTGGAGGATGTAAATAACAAAAAAAAAGTATGTATGTAATTCGCTAATGGTCTAGAGTCAACAATGAAGTCATTCTCCTTCTGACCTCTGAGCTTTTAGAAGTTATATTTTGATAATTTTGTAAAGCTGCACAGTTTTGTAGATGTTCTTTATCCATTTGTATGTCTTGAGAGCAAAGTACACAATTTTAAGAAGTTAGTATGCCAATTCTATGGAGAAGTTTTCCTAGGCAAACATGTCCTGTAGTAAGCCTGATCATGGCAGCAGCAGATTTACGTGGCAGTTCTGGAATTACAGAGGGATTTTCCACAAGTATTTTTATATTTCGGTTACCATTTTTTTCAGTTAGTCCGGATTTGTAATTATCATTAGTTTTTTTCTTTATAACTCTTTTAATTGGTCCATTTTAAAAGGATTTGTTTGTTTCTGTTTAATTTTACATCCTTTTTTTTCTAATATATTAGCCCTTTCATTCTCCTGAACTCCACAATGGGCTGGAGTTTATTGCAAAATTATATACTTTCCAGTTTTTTAATGGTCTGAATTATATTTTGTATATCCATAATTTTTTACATCTTTGGATAGGATGTGGATGCAATAGCCTGTATGTTGCCTTAGAGTCTGACAAAATAACAATTTTCTTGTATCGTTGCAGCCAGATAATATTTTGGAATGAAAGATAAATGCTTCACCATCAAAATTTGTAGTATTTCTTCGAGCACGTTTGTAGAAAAAGAAGAATTTACACGTTCCACCAGCTCGAGCTCAATGTTCATCTATCTCAAAACATAATTCTTTACTGGTACTAAACTTATACAAAAGCTTCTTTAACTGGTGGTGATTTTGTGTAGAATGATGCTTCACAAAGTATATTTCACAATTAATCGTGCATAGAAAACGTTCCGCAGGAAATTTAATATGCGATGAAAAGGAAAGCATATTGAAAGAGGAATCTAAGAACTCAAAGAAACAGCACTTTTCATTAGTTCTATCGATAGTAAAATATGAGATGGCTGCTGGAATCTCTAAAAATGCAAAGGAGAGCGTCCAATTACATGAAGGAGAATATGAAGTTACGACTTTAAAAGGTGAAAAAAATTGAAACCATTGAATGTTAGACGAAAACATTTAGCCTGTTTCACTCACATGAATTTTGTGGTCAATATTGTGGAAATAATTCTCATAAAGGCATATTCTTTTATATACTTTACGTAGTCGAGACAGGCATTTGCAGAAATGAATTTTATTAATTATTTTTTGTTGGAAAATAAAGAAAGGGAATACGGCAAACTTAAGCGATAGTCACATGTTTTAAAAGTGGTCGATATGTAAGTGATTTCTAATTCCGTTCTCTTTGTACAGTAAGGAAGTAAACGCTAATAACTTTATATTTTTCAAAAGATAAAGTTGCCCGCCTCGGTAGCGTAGACGGTGGCGTGTCTACCTCACGTTCAAGATGTCCCGAGTTCGAAACTCGGCCAGGGTTACCTCTATAAGGTTTTTTCCGGGATTTTCCCTTATTCTGAAAGATGAATGTTGGGTAGCTCTAAGCTCTATGGACCCCGGACTCATTTGAGCATCATTTTATCCATTTCATTCATCGTCCGATATGACTTAACTTTGGGGGACGTAAATTACAAAAAAAAAGATAAAGTTTGAAAATTCAAATAAATAACCAGAAAACCTCACTCAATTTTTATATAAATTGTATATTTTAACAAGATCTATATGTTTTTAATTTTGTCAGTATTTTACGATGTATATTATTGTATAAAAGTTGTCCAGAATGAGGAAAACTTTAGATGCTATTTCTAGTAAATTTAAGATGTATATTTTATTTCTGAGAAGCATATGATATTTTAAGATAAATAGAGCCATTTCTGAGAAAACCCAAACTTCTAAAATATGTTCCATGTAAAGTGTAGTATTTCATGGAAAAATGTTCCTTCAAAATCATCGTGTTTTATACTTTCAAGGAGCTGAAATAAAATATATGATTTTTAATCAACATTTAGTTTTTCAATTATATTGTTTGTAGACAGGTGCACGTACGTGAGCATATACACTTTCTTTTTCCTAAAAATTCTTCTTTTTAATTCATAAGCCTTAAAACGTGACGTATCTCCTAAGAAATATCGGCACTGAATTTTTGAGTGAGGTGAAAATTATATACCTTTGAGAGAAAGTAAACAATAAAGTAAAAAAAATGTAATCTATATTTAGGAAGAGAGTGTTTTTATTCCTTAAATATGTTTGTAGTGCTAATCTATATTGTAATTTAGTTATTCTGACATTTTGACAATGTTTAATTTTTATAATTCATTTGAAAATACTGAAATGATAAAACTTTTTCTTTGTTTGTTCACAAGATTACTTTACATGAATTTGGTAGAGAAAATTTTAAACCATGATAGGTGGTTGATCTACAAATGGATTTTGGCTTTACGAAAGAAAAATACGAAGGAATTATATTTATTGGACTCCTGATTAATATCTTAGCTTTCACAACTGCACAATTCTTTTTAATTTATTTACTTAGAGTCGCTTTAAGAACTAGGTCATATCCCTACTATTTTGTATAATACAGTGTATACAATAAATTGGTTACAATTATTTAAACAAAAAAATGAAAACAATCAGTAACAAATCAATATTACAAAGGTATTCAATACCTATAAATTATAAGAAAAAAGTACTGAACAACAATCAGTTCAACAATAGTATTTAGACAATCAATTTGTTCTATAATAATTTATGTATATTCTAAATTAGTATTCTTAGAATTAGATTTTCGTATACAAGTTTGTACATTTGAGGAATAGCAGAACGTGTTTGAAGTTGGATGAGGTGTTCAGAATGGTGGATAAGTCTCCAGTGATCTGATGAAGAGTATTCCTTGTATTCTGTGAGGAGATGGTTTACTGTGAGGCGGGTGGACAAATTTATGTCATTTTTGTGATATTGTTGTCGATTATTTTTAAACATTTTTAAATGCGCTTGCGAGAAAAACGAACTGAACAAATGAGTGTCTAAATGTACAAAATAGCATTAGTTACTTTTAATTAACTAGATATTATCACGGTAATAACTTAAGAGCTTTCGAGAATAACAAGTGAGTGTCTTGAGTAATATTCAATAACTATAGAAGGAAAGCAATTTATGTAAATATTATTAAATATGAAAAACAAGACCTGAAGCTTTCCTGGCGACGAATATCCTCACTTTCTTCTCGGGCAGCAAGCCAGGTGAAAAGACGAATAGAAATCGACGTTTCGGGAGTGTGCATCTCTCCCATCATCAGGATATTTATAAAATGTTATAACCACAAATGAAACACTGGATTTAACCCAAATATAAACAAAGAAAAAACACTATCAAAATTCACATTACTGAACAAAAGACTGTTTTCAGTAAATAAAATGCCAGGTCAGGTGATGGCGTGAGTATAGAAAATTAATTGGGTCAAAGAAACGTAACTACTTAACTTGATTATGAAACTGTACTGATTCCCGTAGGGGAGAGGAATCGTCCCCTTCAGCTACCGTGGTGGGGGCGCTGCAGACCCTTAGAACTCACGGTACCTCTGACGTTACTAGAGGAACCTCGGGCCGAACTGCCGAGCACCTCCCGTCGGGTAGTTGTTCGGATTGGGTTGGACTCGAGGGGACAGTGTGTTCCCGACATCCACGGGAAATTGGGTACCCCCAGCCAGGCTACGGCCACACGGAGGGGTTAGAGGGTTGCCTCATAAGTCCCGGGTACTAGCCTGCAGAGCTAATAGAAGGTGTTCTAGATCACCAGGCGGCCCTACCGAGGTTTTCGGCAGTCTTTCCTATGGGGTTGACGCGCGTAAGTGGCGTATCCACTTCCATTCCGTTTTGACGTTGTTGTCAACGGGGGGGGGGGCTTTTTAAGAAATCAGGTATTGCCCTATGGAAAGAGCCCCGGAGTTATCCATCGCTCCCGGGTTGAAGGACGCCAGGGTCTTCGGACACTTGGGTAGATCCTCTGCACTTAACTAACTAAACTGTACTGATCTGTGCTTCTTAAGTCAACGGATTTCCATTTTAAGGCCGGTTTCCAAGAGGAGCTGAACTGAAATCCAGCATCACGATTAAGCGTGCTCCTTTTGGAGGAAATGACAAAAGCCTCCTTAATTCTTCGCTCCCAGTAACTGTTGCATATTGCCAAGATGGTCGTCTCAAAACAATGCTCTGCCAGCCCAGACTTCTCAGGTTGCATTAAACGAATTCTCTCTTCATGTTCGTTTATTCTGGTAGCGACGGTCCTTCCGGTTTGTCCTATATACGGTGTCCCACATTCACAGGGAATGCGGTACGCTCCCGGAACTTGGAAGTCCAGTTTGTCTTTCACAGGCCTCAACAGATGATTAATCTTCGGAGGTGGCTTTTGGATGGTCCTGATGTTGTATTTGGCGAGAATTCTGCTGATTCTGCCGGATAAGTTGCCGGTAAAGGGGATGCAGGTTATAGCGGTAGGCTTATCTGACGCTTGCTGTATTACAGGTTTCCCTTTCTTAGCTTTGGTGATCGAGGCTTTAACGTCACATTCGGAGTAGCCGTTTTGACGGAAAGTGAGTCTCAGGTGCTGTAATTCTTGTTTTATGTGGCTGGGATCAGAGATAGATTCTTTGACCCAATTAATTTTCTATACTCACGCCATCTCCTGACCTGGATTTTAATTTACTGAAAACAGTCTTTTGTTCAGTAATACGAATTTTGATGGTGTTTTGTCTTTGTTTATATTTGTGTTATATCCAGTGTTTTATTTGTAGTTATAACATTTAATAAATATCCTGATGATGGAAGAGATGCACACTCCCGAAACGTCGATTTCTAATCGTCTTTACAGCTGGCTTGCTGCCCGAGAAGAAATTGAGCATTATAAAATATACTTTATCAAGATAATTTCTAGTTACGTACTCTCATATCGACGTGTGTTTGTACAATTAGTACGTACTATTGAATTATGAAACAGTTTTCAAACTAAAAGAACAAAGCTAAAATGTCTGTGCTGGAATGATAAATATTCAAGACCCTCGGAAAGAAGAAATTTTTATTTAAAATAACTAAAATGCATTCGTTTAGTTTTTAATTTTCTTAAACTAAAAACAAATGATGGAGGAGATGTGATTATGGCATAACGATAAGCACTTTCTCGTATTCGATAACACTGGGCAACAATGAAAATGTTTCGGGCTTAAAAATAATGAACTTACATGCATTTCCATCTGCTGAATTAAACAATCACCATGAAAGGGATAGATTAGCTCTTGTTTTGAAGATAAAGTGACATTTCATTTTTTAGAGTGAAGATTTTAAATTTGGGGGATTTTTTTTTGGGAGTTGGCACACCAGTCAAATAACAAAACACAATCAGAGAGACATTTTGGAAATTAAGTGATGCATAAGTTAAGGAAGGCATTTTTGTTGGACCATAAATAAAAGAACTTGAAAAGGATTCTGCATTTGACCAAATTTTGGAGGGGAAAGGAAAGGAAGCTTGGGACGCCTTCGAGGGTGTTGTTCATGGATTTTTAGGCAACAAAAGAGATGACAACTACAAGCATTTGGTGACATTGCTCCTGCAGAAATACCGTAACCTTGGATGCAGCATGACCCTAAAGATCTATTTTCTCCACTCCCACCTAGACCTTTTCCCTCCTAGCTGTGGAACTGTTAGTGATGAACATGGGGAGAGATTCCATCAGGACATTTCTGTTATGGAACAAAGATATCAGGGCCGTTGGAATGAAGTAATGCTTGTGGATTACTGTTGGTCTTTGTATAGGGATTCTGCGGAACTCCATCACAAGAGGCAAGCTAAAAGACGACGAAGTCAATAGGCCACCACATGATTCTCTTCAGACACTACTGTGAAGTATTTTTCCAGTAATTTAGAACTCTTAGCGTGTAATAATTACCAGTTAAAATCAAATGCATTTTCATTGTTGTTAGCATGTATGTAATTAAAATGTATCCTTTTCTCTCAATCCGTTAATGTGTAATACTTCCAGCTTGTGTATATCATAGAAACTAGAGCTAATAAACATTTTTCATTGTCATATTTGTTTTTCTCAAACCGAAATTAGTAGGAATTGCCCCATAAAACATTCAAAAATTATTTTTTTTATTGCCCAGTACTCAGTTAATTGATATCCTAGGTTATTCATATATGTAGTCTTACATCATTTGAGTGGAATAATGAAAGGTTATCTATAATCAATTTGTCTATTTAGTTATTTCGTCCGTTCCTGTTTCTACAAACAAAAATAAGGCAGTTTTGTTTATAACAACTTGTTTTTTTTGAGAAAATCTTGTCGCACAAAAATGTAGATATCGTTACGGTGCACAATTTACGTTAAATAAATTTATTTTGTGTTTAAGCATTTATGATATTTTATTTATTGCTGATTTGTTTTTAAGTACTTATGGTCGCTGTTGTTCTTTTTTCGTTGTCGAATTTCAAGGCCGTAACATAAACTGCTTTAAAACGTCTGTCTGTTTATAAAACCGCCTTAAGTTTGCATCTATTGGCAAAAATAGTTTGTTTTTATCAGAGTGAAAGTAATCGGATGCTTTATTAGAACCTGGTAATTGATTTCTCGTCACCATAAAGATGATGTAGAATACCCTTGACTTTGTTCGGTGTGCAACGCGTCGGAGGTGAGTGTGCGCAGCGCTCGATGAAATACTTGCAGCTTAAGAGTAATCCAGGGAAATGTATCAGGCTAGACGTGAGGGGGGAATGAACCCTTTGCACTGCTTTTGTTGCGCCAGTAGCGTTATGTAAACTGACATCGAGGTTAACACTACATCCAGGGCATTCGCACATTGCAGCGTGCAGCCGAATATCTTATTTATTAATGTCTGGTTATTCAGTCATTCAAGAGGATATAACAAAGTCTTATTTACCTTAGCCTACGTAAAAATAAGTACATGACTTTAAAGGAATTTAGATAAAACATCTGATGACTGTCTAATAACCCTTTCTATGAACTATTTTTGCACAAACCAGCTTTCTTTACTACGTATAGATACTGTTTCATAAGTAACGTCTTTTTAAACAGAAAAATCGGACAGGAAATTAACTAACTTTCAAAGTATAGACCATTACTTTCTGTGGTCTTGAGCCATCGGTCAGCGAGGTTTACTATCAGACGATGATAACAGTTTTCTGTGTAATTTACGTCCTCCAACGGTAAGTCATATCTGACGATGAATGAAATGAATGAAATGCTCAAATGAGTGCGGGGTCCATGGAGCTTAGAGTTACTTGACATTCGTCTATCAGGATAAGGGAAAACCCCGGAAAGAAACCTTATCCAGGTAGCTCACCCTAAGCGAGATTGGAACTCGGGCCCTCTTTAACGTGAGGCAGACACGCTACCATCCACGTTACCAAGGCTTTTTTTTTTTTTTTTTTTTTTTTTTTTTTTTTGTAATTTTCGTCCTCCAACGGTAAGTCATATCGGACGATGAATGAAATGAATGAAATGATGCTCAAATGAGTCCGGGGTCCCTGGAGCTTAGAGTTACCTGGCATTCGTCTATCAGGATAAGGGAAAACCCCGGAAAATTCTTATCCAGGTAGCTCACCCTAAGCGAGATTCGAACTCGGGACCCTGTTGAACGCGAGGCAGACACGCTATCATCTACGTTACCGAGGCGGGCGCGATGGTACCAGTTTCCTAGGACCCTGGCCTCCTTCAACCCGGGAGCAATGGATAACTCCGGGGGTCTTTCCATACGGCAATACCTGATTTCTTAAAAAGCCCCCCCCCCCGTTGACAACAACGTCAAGACGGGTTGGAAGTGGAAACGCCACTTACGCGCGTCAACCCCGCAGGGAAGACTACCGAAAATCCTCGGTGGGGCCACCTGGTGATCTAGCACACCTGCTACTAGCTGTGCTGCCTAGTACCCGGGACTTATGAGGTAACCCTCTACCCCCTCCGGACGGCCGTAGCATGGCCGGAGGTAGTCAATTCCCCGTGGATGTCGGGAACACCCTGTCTCCTCGAGTCCAACCCAATCCGTAAAACTCCCCGACGGGAGGGGCTCGGTAGTTCGGCCCGAGGTTCCCCTAGTAACGTCAGAGGTAGCACGAGTGCTAAGGGTCCGCAGCGCTTGCACATCCCCTCCCCTACGGGAAGAATTTGCTGACACTCACTTGTAGTGTCTCAATGTTGTCAAAATTTCTTCCACGTAGTAAATGGACCATGGATCGAAAAATATGATAATCTTACGTTGCGAGATCAGGGCTGTATGCTGGATGTGGTAACAATTCGATTCTTCCCAATTCCTGAAATTTTTCTATAGTTGTTCTGCTATATGGGATGTTGCATTCTAATGTTCCAATAGAACACTATTTCGGTTAACTAATGCTGGGTATCTACGTCTCAAAATTTCATGAACCCGTTCCAGTTGTTGAGAATAAAGATCCGAATCCATTTGGAACAAACTCTCATTGAGTCGCATATTCAAAATTCCACCAGACACACATACTTTGGGACCGAACTGATTTTTGTTTTTGATGACTTTCGCAGGTTGACGGGGATCAAGCCACTGTTTCGAGGTATGAGGGTTTCGGTAAAATACCCATTTTCAGCATAAGTGACAGTTCCTGACAAATGTATCATCTATGGGATTAAAGATAAACTGACGACAGATTCCCCTCTACTTCAGCCTGTTGAGGTGTCAGTTCATAAGGTACAGATATACAGCTTCTCTATGATTTTTTAAGTGTCTTAATATGGCGATGTCTGATATTGTTTGATGAATCAAGTTCTTCTGAAAGTCTACGGGTACCTTTTTGCAACCATCGTGTAGAGACGCGAGGGTATTAAGCTTGATCTTCGGGAGTGTAAAGACGTAAAAGTATTTGCTTGATCGTTTATAGAAAATGGATGCTTTAATAATAATTATACTTGAGAGATTATCAGTTCAATTATGTTTTAACTTTTTTTTTGTCAATTTTAAACAAGAATTAAATTCAACATTTTTAAAAGAGGTTCAGTAATTTATTTCATTTTGTAAACCATTTCTAGAAAGGAATCTGTTTGATACTACTCCTTGGGAGAAGAGTCATCATGCTACTGCTAGGAATTCATATTTTAATTTAATCAAAAATCAAATTCAACGAACTAAAATTAAAGTTTTCTTCAAACTTCTTCAAATATCGCCACAACTTGGTGATACATGAAATACCACAAGAAGAATTCATTTTGAAATGTCCCTGCTACGTGGTTCAGAATCATACATAAGGATTAGTTTATATTTTTAAGACATTTTCATGAGCAATAAAACGTATGTCTTGAATTTTGTAGGAACAGTACATGAGCTCTTCATTCTGCAATTTTTTTGTATAATTACTAAACCGTAAGAGGTACACAAAATCTTACTGCATAACAAGGTTATGTTAAATAATTCTTTTTGTATAGTTATCAACTCTCGAGATATTTCTTGTTAGTGGTTTGATTATTGAAACACATACTTTTTTCAAACACAAAGTTGTCGTTTTATTTTATTTTCCTCCTTGTCATACAATAGAACTTAATTTCAAAGCCATCACATAGTGCAAACTCTTAGAAGATTTTGCTATCGATTAAGCTTACTGCATTCTTCAATTTAAACTTTTCAACTTTAAGCTTTCAACATTTGAAAGCAAATATGTATTGTAATTAATACAAATACATTTTACATGCACTGATCTTACAATAGCCATGTGATTGTTATGCATTTTTACTTTACATGCTTTGTAAGTATATTAAATGAAAAATTACCTTATTTTCAGGCTAATAACACAAAAATATATCATAAATAACCTTATAAACCAAGTAAAACTGTATAAAATATTAATGTATAAAATTAATTTTAAATTATACAATTATAAAAAATACAATTTTATCTAAAGGAAAACTTGTGGTTAAAACATTTCTGTATGAAGGAGATAGAAAAAACATTTATAATACAAGAGTGAGTAGACAAAGTAATGTGAATGGAATACAGAATAAGTATAACTCAAAATTCCATTTTTTAAAGGAAGCCACTCAGCTCCAAACCACCATTTACATTAAAACCTTTCGAAGCCTTTTCTTTCAAAATATTGAGTTTAACAATGTTGCTTAAACACCACACTTCAAAATATTTTTTATTACAAATTAAATAGGTTAAAAAGTGTTTGTGGTGTTTTGAATAAGAATTTATATTTATCAACGGTTTCTTATAGACATAAATAATATACTCAATTTTTAACCGAACATGGCAAATTTTGAGCTTACTTTTTCGTTTAAAAATTAAATCCACCTCTGATTGTATTTGTGGAAATCACCTTCAATGTATTCCTCACATTTTATTTTATTGCCCCTTTTTCTTATTTGAAAGATATGAACTTTAATTATTACTTCAATCCTTAGGTTACACTATTTCAAAACCCCTTACACACATTTTGATGAATTGCAAAACTTATCAATATTTAATTTCTTTCTTGAACAAAATATTTCTTAAGCTAAGGAGTTCATCTTGATGATTACTTTTTGTTTACTTGATTTGTATTTGGTTATGTTTTATAATTTTATTATATTAATTTTACAATTTGTAAACTATATTCTTAACGTACCTTTGGCTAAAATAGAAATCACAAAATTGGATAATAAATATATCAAATAGGTAGGTATATACAGTTTTAAAATGAAGTAAATAGAAAACTGAGCCTCCATAATTGTAATTTGTAATATATTCATGAATAAATGACGAATAACGCAGAAAAACATTGGAATGTAGCACATCTGATTCTTTTGTTTCCTAGTTTACTTTCGTGATTTAGCTTTAACGCTTCAGAAGAGGGACGCCTGATGTATCTGCACCACGCAGAACTTACCGGTAACTGCGGCTGTATCCTCTCCTAGCAACTCTGAAGGGAAATTTATCGTGCCTTTTCTGGGCAATTAGAAGTTCACGGTAGCCAGAAAGCATTTCTGCCCCCAAAACGATCCAGTTTAGAAATACTTTGGAACAGCATAGCCTTTATAATGTCCGGCTATACCTTGGTAATACAATTACTTGTGCCCCATCTGCTACCTCCATAACGACGTGGAAATAAAACTAACGATGCGCAGCAAGTATTCTAATGTACGACCGGCCATCGTGACCCTTGCAGTGTGAACATAGAGAATAGCTACAGTGATTACCAATAGCTTCTTACAGAGACTGTTAACTCTTGTTTCGTTATATCTGTTTAGAGATTTATGCCCGAATTAAATTTAGTTATATTATTTCACGAATAAAAGTATAGACAGTTAATACATGCATAATACATCACCAATTGAAAGAGAGGGACAGCAAGAGTGAATTAGCATTTATAAATGCTAAATAACGTGACAAAAGTATTTTAACACAAATTTGTATTTTAACGAGATCTACGTTTTTGTAGTATTAAGTTTTGTGTTCTCTAATGTTACCATGGCATTGTGACTTTGTGGATTCGTAGAATTAAAAGTCCAAATGATACCGAAATTAAAGGATTACAATGAGTAAAGAATCGTAATGGATTTCAAAGGAATCTTGTATCTTTGTGAAACGCGTGCACGTGCAGTTGAGTTGAATAGCTTTAACAAAAAGTACTAAAGAAAGCGGATTCTTAGCAGGAATTCTCAGTGGGTAGCATTTGACTCCGTTTGAATAGGTATTGTTTGGACCCCTAAAGGCCGCGCCGTGGCTCAGTGGCTCTCACCAAGGTGGCCCGGGTTTGATCCCAGGCGACCACAAAGTGAGATTTGTGATGGACAACACGGCGCTGAGGCAGGTTTTCTCCTGGATCTCCGGTTTCCCCCGCCATCTTATTCCACCGGTGCTCCATCTTCACCCAGTGAGGACACACAGTTCGTAACTGGCAAGCCATTAAGACGGTCATCTTCTTCTGTCTTGGTCGAAGGCAGACCAGAAGCGACGAGAGCAGATATTTCTCGGTTTATACGTGAATAAAGAATTAAGTGTTATAGCGTAATAAGCATTCTACACACGGTCACTCTAAACAGTGAAATATTGATAACCTTGGTCGGCAACTTCGAGTTTGATGTAATGATAAAAAGAAGCAGTCATTAAATCAGTTTGAAACTTGCATTCCAGTGTCATTAGAACCATCCTTCCTCATACATATCCACGCATACCCTGAGAGTATCTCTTTGCTATACTCTGCGTTACCCACCATCATTTTTTACGCATCACAAGTTGCAGAAAATCAAAATGCGCTTTATTTCCGTAGAAACCCACTTTGGTCAAACCTTACAGTAGCACAATTACGTAACATATACAAATACAATCTTCAAAGGTCGTTGACCAAAAACGAAAGAGTTCACTTTCAAAACACAACTGCAGGCCGACGATACTCAGTTCCGATTACACTCTCATTTCGACTCCGTTTACTACTCTCGTTACCTATCGTGTATATGTACTTCTACTCATATTTCTACAATGTACAAGACAGTACTAGAATCTTCTAGTTATCTAACATTATCTGTTTCAGCATGCCTTTTATCTCCGCGCTATATTTATGCGTTTCGGCAAGCCCTTTATCTCCGCGCTGCATTCTCTGTGCCTTACATCCGCGCGGCACTGTCTGTGTGCGTCGGCCGCACTTCCTTGCAACAAATGCGGTCGGCAACAATATATACATTATACAAAATTCCTGCCATACGAGGAGGACTTTATAAGTTATTCGCAGACAGTTCAAGATATAATACATGACAGAGCGTTGAGGCGTACGAGGGGCACTATGTATATTTTGGGTCTAATAATTAAAAAAAGTAGTTTCTATTGAGGAATGCTTTATTTTTTTCAAAATATTCTCTTTTATTTATTTAACCATTCTTGGGTTAATAAAAATGTTCAATTTTTGTTTTAAAGAGTTTGGTATAAGTTTAGTTCCTCAAAATAAATATAGTATTAAAATTTACTACATTTCTCTAAAAATATAATATTCCTAATAATAAAAACCTGGTATTTATCATTTTAATTGTTTAGTTTGTGATCAGGTTTATATTGGGAAACGAAACGTAATTTGGAAACCAGAACGAAAGAACATTTTCGTAACATTAAGTATAAGCAAACTGATAAATCGGCCATAGCAGATCATTTTTGGTCATTTAATCATGAAATAAAACCTGAAGTTAAATTATTAAAACAATTAAATTGTCCGATAGATTTAATGTTTTGGGAAAAATATTTGTTTTAAAAAATAAACATCGTGTAATGATTATACAAACAAAAATATTTAGTAATTATTTTCCATTTAAAAAGTTGATGACAATACTTCTATCTTGTTTATACAAAATTAATTTCATGAGTATTTGCCCACATCTTCAGTCAACACACTTCGTTGTCAAGGATACCATGTATTTACGTATTACCAACATCTGAGGACAAAAATACATGGCATTTTCATGTAAATACGTAAATACATGGCATGCTTGACAACGAAGTGTGTTGACTGAAGATGTGGGCAAATGCTCATGAAATTAATTTCGTATAAACAAGATAGAAGTATTGTCATCAACTTCTTAAGATAAGTGGAAAATAATTACTCAATATTTTTATTTGTATAATATTTATTACTCCACTGTAACTAGCTTCATTTTCTGTGTAATCGTGTAATGAATTTTGAAATACCAGCAGCTAATTCTATTTCTAGGTTTGTTTCATTTTCAGATTTTGGCAATACTGAAAAAAACAGAATAAGATGTGACCGGTATCCTTGCCGGCGAAGTGTTTTTGGACTGATGATACAAGCGATTTGTTTGTGAAATCGATCTCCATTAATAAGAAAAAATTGTACATCATTTTTCTTAAGATAAGTGAAGTTCTTGTTACAAAAGTTACCTTTGTGTAATATTCATTTCTTCACTGTAGCTAGCTTCATTTTCTACGTAATTCTAATACGATGTTGCTACTTAATTTCTACATCACTGAAATTTTATGCTTTCTGTCCTATAGTCTCTGTATAATTTTCTTAGAAATCCTCTCACATATTCCACGAATTCCAAGCCAGCCTGTCATACCTAATCTGGCAACTTTGGATAGTAACTTTGCCCCCTCGTCGCCCAATCTACCCAACGTCTGCGAACTGGCTGACAACCAGCCTTCGCTAATTACCTTACTTAATGATATCTTACCCCGAGGCAAACTGTACTCCTAATCAGTGCTGTAGTTGGAAAAAATGTTTAGGTGGTACTCACCAAAAGTCACTGAAGAATCGCGGTTCTCACCGCCTGACTCTTCATTGTTATATCAAAAAGCTTTATGGCTACTATAAAAGCTGTTGACATTCCAGTTTAGTGCTAAGAGCAATCAATATATATTCTCTCTTTGTTTTATTCTAAGCATCGCTTCACGAATTTAGACGGCACGCTTACAGCGTGTTCAAAGTTTAGGTGGTACGGCGTACAAGTCCTTACTGGCCCAACTACAGCATTGCTCATAATGTATTACCAAACCGACATTGAACACAAATGCCCAAAATATTCATATTCAATTTTATCATAATTCTTAATTTATTTAACGGATCCATCATTTCTATAGGTGTTCATTTTTATTCGTTATTTCCCGCCCTCCGATTGAGCAATAATGACGTCATACTTGACTGGTGAGTCTATCTGTATTAATCTGTGCTCTATCTTGAAACCATAGTGCCCTCTACGGAGAAGAAGCGGTAAGTTTTGCGGAACAGTAAGCAAATTACAGCGCTCTCTGTGTGGTTGTGCTCGTAACTAATGCAACCAGCTTCCACTGGATATGAACACAGACCACCGCATCTTCATGGTTGAATGCTACTTTCCTACTGCCATTAAAATCGGTCTGATATATAAATATAATTTAAATCGCTGCATAGAGGATTTATGCAAAGCAATCCGGCATTCACACAAGTCCCTCGGAGCGTAATGTTGTCAAAAGTGTCCAGGTACCGTCAGATTGACATACTTTTGTTTGCAACATAAACGTCTTACGTTTTACCAGTATACGATATCAACTTTTTGTCATTATCACGCTTAATTAAAATGTCTATTAATGTTGGTATTCCTTATGTCTTTTAAAACCAATAGGTGCACCAAACATTTCCAAGATACAGGATCAGTTACTCTCAAAAAGAGAGACACTGGACGCTATAAAGTGACTGGTCCCAATCTAGAAGCGATAAATAATGTTATGACAGAAACGCCTGAAGCATACCTTCTCGCAATACAGACAGTGTTTAAGGTGAAGAGAGAAAGGAAATATAAGAAAATGGACAGATAAGAGTATGTACTAGAGATATTTTCTTGTTTAGATCTGGATAAAAGCTTGTACATATTGTAAAACTAATTTATTTTTCATTCCTAGAACATGTTCTACTAATTTCCCGGTCTGTAATGAAGTTACATTGGGAAAACTATGGGTGATAGAAAAGAACTGAAATCAAATTGAAATGTTTCTATTTTATGTGACAGGTTTACTATATGTATATATGTCTACTGTAACAGAAAACGAGATGTTCATTGTGAAATAAGTGTTAATTGACTTATCATTTCGTATATTCTTCATAGTATACCTTTATGACTGCATAATTAGTTTTGCAGTGAACTACATTGCAGTATATAGTTTTTAAAAATAGTTATCGTTATGGCACGTTGGCCATAGTAGCTCAATGGTTTAGAGGGACTGGACGGAGACCAGAAGATCCGTGGTTCTAATCCCGGCTATGGCATTGCATTTTTCAGTCTGGCTCTACCCTTTCATAGTGAGTCCTACACACGGCTAGTGTGAAGGAACAATAAATTTCCATTAATTGTACCTAATAGTGGCTCGAAGTATAAAGCCCGGACCTTAAAGTACTTACAGCATAGTAAGCCGCCATTAAGGTAGTTGTCTCATGTGTTTATGAGAACTCCTAGTGGTTTACCGGGGAAAACACGAGTCAGTTGGAGAGTTTAATGTCATTTTGCCACGTTAGCCATAGTAGCTCAATGGTTTAGAGCGGCTGGACGGAGACCAGAAGATCCGTGGTTCAAATCCCGGCTATGGCATTGAATTTTTCAGTCTGGCTCTGCTCTTTCATAGTGCGTCCTACACACGGCTAGTGTGAAAGAACAATTAATTTCCATTAATTGACCTAATAGTGGTCTGAACTATAAAGCCCGGGCCTTAAAGTACTAACAGCATAGTAAGTCGCCATTAAGGTAGTTGTCTCATGTGCTTATGGGAACTCCTAGTGGTTTACCGGGAAAATCACGAGTCAGTTGGACAGTTTAATGTCATGTTGGCACGTTAGCCATAGTAGTTCAATGGTTTAGAGTGGTTGGACGGAGAGCAGAAAATCCGTGGTTCGAATCCCGGCTATGGCATTGAATTTTTCAGTCTGGATCTACTTACCTCTGGCTCTATTTACCTGCCGGTATAGGGAGGTCTCAAAGTTGCTGTAAATATATAATACGATCGCAAGCCGCAACGTATATAGCGATGCTATTGATGACTTCAAATTTTGCACGGTAAAATTAGAGATAAAAATGAACACCGTGTATATCAGTGTGATGAGATCTTCGGAGGCTATTCCCAAAGAAGTTCAAGATGTGCATTTTGTATGTCGTGAAGATATCTTACAAAGTACTGTAACCAAAATCATGAGCCATTTTTGAGAAAAATAATTATTTTCTTTTGTGAAAAAATTGCATATGAGGATTTTATTGAAAATGTGTCGCATCCATAAAACATGCTGAAAATTCCAGTAGGATATTTAATCAACTTTTCATGTTTGAGTACTGGTTCACAGATATATAATTATAGGTTAGTCAATGAACCATCTCAGGATACATATAATTATACCTCATTCTAGTTAGTTACTGAAACTCAGACAGGATGACTTACAACTTCTTATACAGATCCCAGGGCGAGAGTCGCTCATCTGCAAGTACCAAATTGAGGGAGGAATAATTCAACGATCAAGCTGTCTGCGCTCCGGAGTCGTTGCACGCAACTGCTATTTTGTCTGTCAAATACGTACTGCAAACAATCTCTCTGAATTTAGTAACTTATTATGCCTGGAAGGAAGTTCACTGTTTGGGATGTACACGAACGGCTATAAATAGCCCAGGTAAAATATCGAAGGAATCTCACCTGGGTAAGGAACGGCAAGGGTCTTACTTTCTCGTTCCTTTCAGTAATGCACTATATATTATTAAGTTTTGTCATTTATCAATTTATGGAAATTAATTATTCTTTCACACTGGCCGTGTGTAGGCTAAATTGTGGAAACGTAGAGTCAGACTGAAAAATTCAATGCCATAGCCGGGATTTGAACCACGGATCTTCTGGTTTCCGTCCAGCCGCACTACCATTGTGCTACTATGGCCAACGTACCCGGGCCTTAAAGTACTTACATGTAGTATGTCGCCATTAAGGTAGTTGTCTCATGTGTTTATGAGAACTCCTAGTGATTTACCGGGAAAATACGAGTCAGTTGGAGAATTTAATGTCATATCGGCACGTTGGCCATAGTAGCACAATGGTAGTGCGGCTGGACGGAAACCAGAAGATCCGTGGTTCAAATCCCGGCTATGGCATTGAATTTTTCAGTCTGACTCTACGTTTCCATTTATCAATTTGTTTAGCAGAAAGTAGAGGATATAATTTGATATGATGATGATAGTTGGCACTACAGGCCATGTAGGCCCTTGGCCTCCCTTACCAGCCTCTTCCATTCTACTCGGCCCTCTGCTTTTCTTCTCCAGCCTTTGGCCGCGCCGTCGCTCGTGGTTAGACCGCTTGACTCTCACCAAGGCGGCCCGGGTTTGATCAAGGCGACCACAAAGTGAGTTTTGTGACGGACAACACGGCGCTGAGTTGGGTTTTCTCCGGGATCTCCGGTTTCCACCGCCATCTCATTCCAACGGTGCTCCATCTTCATCTCATGTATCATCAGTGTCATCGCCTGCGGTGCCGTATGTAGTAAAAGCGGGCGTTAAACACTACACTTTTCATTTTCTCCAACCTTTAACCCCCAACTTTCTCAAGTCAACTTCTACATCATCTACCCATTTTTACCTGGGTCTTCCTCTTCTCCTTCTGCCATCCAGCTTTCCTATGAATATCTTCTTAACTACACTGGTTTTCGGCATTCTCTGTACATGGCCAATCTACCTTATTCTTCCTTGTTTAATTTTCACTACTATATTTGGTTGTCCAAGAAGGCACTGTAGCTCCAAGTTAGTCCGCATTCTCCTTCCGTCCAAGTCCCTTATCACTCCAAATATATTTCTCAAAATCTTCCTTTCCCACCTTAATAACCATTGTTCTTCTCTGATTGTGAACATCCAGCTTTTTTGGTAATTTACGTACTCCAACGTTAAGTCATATCGGGCGATGAATGAAATTGGTGAAATGATGCTCAAATGAGTCCGGAGTCCTTAGAGCTTACAGCTACCTGACATTTGTCTTTAATGATAAGGGAAAACCACGGAAAATACCTTATCCAGATAACTCACCCTGACCGAGATTCGAACTTGGGACCTCTTGAACGTTAGGCAGACACGCTACCATCTACGCTAGCGAGGCGGGCACATCCAACTTTCTCAACCATACATTATTATTGGTCTCAATACAGTTGTATGTATTTTAATTTTAGTATTCCTACTGACGTTCCTTGATAATTTGATACACGGAAGAAAAATACAGAGCCTTCCTTTCGACACTTGGCCGCATCATCGATGAATTTCTTGACATGAGTTCCTCTGCTTCTAATCTGTTCTATCGAGTCTTCCGGTAGCAGCTAATACTTTGACGTAAAATATTTGTGAACAGGACACAGACCAAGCGGAATGGCTCAGGATGTTTCATTTGGTTCCGGGTTCCATTCCCGTGGCCAACCACCTGTCCCATGGGCTATTTTCGGGGGTTTCCCGGGTTGCTAGATGAATGCTGCGTAGGTTAATTACCTCCTCCGAATTTCATGTACCTCCATTTCATCTCCATTATCATTTCATGTCCTCTCTCATCTGGTGGTCTCTTTCAGGATAGAAGTGTCGGCGGGAGTCTCGGCGGTGCATATTGTGACTTCGTGGGTTCGTAGAATTAAAAGTATTGTTTGCAGAAATTTAAATTTATCTTTATTGCAGTAACGTTGTACACCCCTTGAGGATGATGAAGATGATGATAGTAGTCACTACAGGCTATGTAGGCCCTTGACCTCCCTAACCACCCTCTTCCATTCTACTCGGTCCTCTACTTTTCTCCTCCAGCCTTTAACCCCCAACTTTCTCAAGTCATCTTCTACATCATCTACCCATATTTTCCTGGGTCTGCCTCTTCTCCTTCTGCCTCCCGTAGGGGAGGGGATTCGTCCCTTTCAGCTGCCGTGGTGCGGGCGCTGCAGATCCTTAGCACTCGTGGTTCCTCTGACGTTACTAGAGGAACCTCGGGCCGAACATTCGAGCCCCTCCCTCTGGGAGCTCTTCGGATTGGGTTGGTCTCGAGGGGGCAGTGTGTTCCCGCCACCCACGGGAAATTGGGTACCTCCGGCCAGGCTCCGGCCGCCCGGAGGGGGTAGAGCGTTGCCTCATAAGTCCCGGGTACTAGCCTGCAGAGCTAGTAGCTGGTGTGCTAGATCACCGGCGGCCCGACGAAGGTTTTTGGTAGCCGGTTCATTAAGGACCGACGCGAAAGCGGCGTATCCGCTTCCGTCCCGTCAGCCGTGTGCAGCGGGGGGGGGGGGCAGTTTATAAAATAGGTACTTTCCTACGGTAAAAAACCCGAGAGACCCGGGTTCTGGTCCTACGGGTCCAGAACTAATGGGAGTAGATCCTCGCACTTAATCTTCTCCTTCTGCCATCCAGTTTTCCTATGAATATCTTCTTAACTACACTCGTTTACGGAATTTTCTGTACACCCCTTGCAGCAGTAAAAAGACGTGACATACACAAGAGCAGTCTTCAAGGTCGTTTCTTTCTCAGCTGCACGTAAACTAACGAAAGAAATCACTGCGGTACACTGCAGGGTGAAATGATGCTCAAATGAGCCCGGGGTCTATAGAACTTACAGTTATCCGACATTCGTCTTTAAGAATAAGGGAAAATCTCAGAAAAAACCTTATCCAGGTAACTCACCCTGACCGAGTTTCGAATTTTGGACCTCTTGAACGTGAGGTAGAGATGCTACCGTCTACGCTACCGAGGCGCGCACCTCACAGAGAAACGATTCAAATGTTGAGAGAAATGTGTGTATTCTTCATTAGATACCTAGAGTATCGATGTGTTCTTACAAAGCAAATCATGAAGGTATCGGAGAAAAGTTAGAATTAACTCCAAAGAAATATGTAAGAAGGCTTGCACCGGAATCAGCTTGGAATACCAGTAAACATTTAAAATTAAAGTCGCTTAAGTTCAGAAATTACAGCTGCGCAATAATTAGAAATTATTGAAATGATTATGATTATGAAATGAGAAAACCGGGACATTTTGACATTGTGTTATCGGAAAACCGAAAGACATGTTACATATACAAGGTTTATCCGTATTGCCCGCCTCGGTAGCGTGGTGGTAGAATGTCTGCCTCACGTTCAAGAGGTCCCGAGTTCGAATCTCGGTCAGGGTGAGTTACCGGGATAAGGTTTTTCCGGGGTTTTCCCTTATCCTTACAGACGAATGTCGGGTAACTCTAAGCTCAATGGACCCTGGGCTCATTTGAGCATCATTTATCAATGCCATTCATCGTCCGATATGACTTACTGTTGGAGGACGTAAATTACAAAAAAAAAAAAAAAAAAAAAAAAGTTTGTCCGTAAAATAAGGTCTCCAAGGCGCTGGAGCCATGAGGAACGCTATGATGTGAGATCCGGCAACACTGGCGTATAGCTTGGTTTCGCCCCTTCAAATCACCACCACAACGAACCCGTTGCAACCATTAGTCTTGGCTGGGCAGCCATTTGCGATGGAGCTTCCTATCACTTCCGCCGCCAAGTGCTTGTTGCGTGCAGTGATCCGTTTTTTGAGTGCCAAGTGCCCTGAAATTCATCATCAGTTATGCGAAGTCTATGGGCCACAGTGTATGGACGTCAAAAACCTGCGAAAGTTGGTCAGAGGGTTCAAAACCAGACGTACAGTCGTCCATGACGAACAGCGTTCTGGTCGGCCTTCGGTTTCAGCCGAAACAATTACAAAAGTGGAGCAAGAAATGCTTAAAGATCGGCGTGTGACAGTTCGCGAGCTCTACGAACTTATCCTTGAAGTCGGTAAGACTACGATTGACAAGATTTTGACCGAACATTTGCGTTATCTCAAGGTGTGTGCGAGGTGGGTCCCCAAAATGCTCACCGAAGACCATACTGCTCATGCAACGGCTGATCTCCTCGCCCAGTTCGGATGGGACATCCTCACCCATCCCCCCTACAGTCCAGACATAGCACCTAGTGATTATCATATGTTTTCTGAGTTGAAGTCACACCTGGGTGGAACACATTTCCAGACCGACGATGATTTGAAAAACGTGGTCGAGCGCTACCTGCGCAACTTGGCGGGAGAGTGCTATGACAAGGGCATACAAAAACTGTCGCAGCGCATGCAAAAGTGCATCGATCGCAATGGTGATTACGTTCAAAAATAGCTGTAGGTTCCGTCTTTCCATCAATTTAACATTCATTGACAATTAACACGGTTTCTATATTAAATAAAATTTGAGACCTTATTTTACAGACATGCCTCGTACAAACAGGGTAAATAATAAAATACAGATATTAGCACAACACCATTAGCTGAACTTGATTGTATTGAACATGATCTATGATATCAATTTTCCCTCCATGGCTAACGCTAAACACACAGTGGCAGAAATTACACTTCACTTAAGATCCAGGTCCGGTACCATCAGTACTACTCTTCTTCAAAATTAGAAATT
Source organism: Mantis religiosa (assembly GCA_030765055.1). NCBI lineage: Eukaryota > Metazoa > Arthropoda > Insecta > Mantodea > Mantidae > Mantis > Mantis religiosa. Next base: position 240,149,954 of record CM060947.1, on the reverse strand, counting down.
GCTCTTTAAGAGAATCACTAAATGTACACTTTCACTTAGGCATCTTAATTTACTTCAAAGTTACAGTAGAAACTTAACTAACCGAATAATAACTTCATATCTACGTGTTCACCTCGGAAGCACATGCATAGAATGAGATGCAAGGCAATCCACATCGTCTGTAGAAACTAAAACGCAACTTCCTCCGATAGTAAACATACGCTTCGGTACCAACATAACAATCAAACAGTGAAATATTTACCTTTTGATATTTACCTGATTATGTAAAAAACATATATCTCCATGCCAAGGAATACAATTGCAATAAACTTAGAGATATTTCGTGTATTTAAGATGTAAAAATATTCAGTACTACTAAACCTCTAAAAAACTGGGACATTTAGCGTCTTGGGTAAAACTTCTAGGGACACCGGGACAATTTAACAAAAAAGCTAAAATCCAGGACTGTCCCGGTAAATCCAGGACGTCTGGGGTCCCTAACAATGATGTGAGTAGAGTTCTGTAACTGGGTCTGGGATAAAACAAGGGCTGTTCAATAAAGAATGATCACAATTTTTTTCTGACAACATACCTTTACTCATCCTCATAATTTTGATGTTCCTTCTCAAAATAATCTCCCCTGAATACGATGCAGTTGTCCAAGCGTTTCTGCCAGTCTTCAAAGACATGCTGGAAACCATTTTTGAGAGATCCTTCAAAATCGCCTCCCCAGCCTTCACCACTGCTTCTGATGATGGATAATGCCTCCCATGAAGGCGTTTCTTCAAGTTAGGGAATAGAAAAAAGTCACATGGGGCTAAATCAGGACTATAGGGAGGGTGAGGGATGCACTTCACGTAGATTTTTGCAAGATGTTCAGCAACAATATTGGCAATGTGCGGCCGCGCATTATCGTGGTGCATCATCCAGCCTGTTTCACGGAAATGTGGTCTTTTGTGCCTGATATGGACTGGCAATGTTTTCAGGACATACCTGTAGTATTGTCCAGTTACTGATGTGTGTGCAGGTACAACATTCTGATTAACCATTCCATGAATATCAAAGAATGAGATGACCATAACTTTCCCAGCAGAAGCAACCACTTATGCTTTATTGGGGGTTGTTGATGAAGGAGATTTTGACACTGAGCTTTGGTGTTTGCTCTCAGAATCAAAATGACGTAGCCAAGTTTCATAAGCAGTGATTACATTTGAAAGAAGTGCTGGATCTTCCTTTAACATCAACTTTAACTGCATGCAGACGTGCATGCGAATGTTCTTTTGTTCGGGAATCAACAGTCTTGGAACCCATCGCGCACAAACACTTCTCATGTGTAATGTTTGTCACCAACGTGTGGGTGGCACCCAATGAATTGTTCAGTATTTCAGAAAGCGATCTTAAGGTATTTCGTCGATTCTCTCTCACAATGGCAGCAGCAGTGTTGAGCTTTTCTTCCGTGAGAGCAGTAACTGGAGCACCGAGTCCACCTGCCTTTGAAATTGTCTCCCCTCTTTATACATTTTAAACCACCTTCTAGCTGTGCTGTAAGGAAGAACATACTCTCCATAGGCCTCCTGTAACATTGTATAGGTCTCAACTGAAGATTTACTGAGACGAAAACAGAATTTCAAAGCCGCATATTGTTCCTCGCGTGTTAGCTCCATTGCAGCGGTAGGCGATACTGAACTTGTCTGAACTTGCCTGGTTCTCACAGGTGGGAACCAAGAGTACCAACAATGAAAGTACTCTGGCGTGTTTGTTTCACATTAAGCTAACAGAATATAATAAGTTTGAATTTTATTGCCAAAAAATTATGACCGTAAAAATTATAATCATTCTTTATTGAACAGCCCTCGTACTAACGATTGGTCTACTGAACTCTGAATTGGTGTCTCATACTTTATCATGGGCCCATGTCGCTCACATAGTTCGGGTTCATATCCCATATTTCTAACACATTTCTAGATGTTCTAATGTGCCAATAAGTTTCATTTCTATGACTATAATTCCCATTTCTAAGTGACCATTTTCTTTTTCGCTAGTGGTAGATTACATTTCCTTTCAAAAGTGAACAGCTCTAAAGTCGAGTGTAAGGTTGGCAGCTCTGAGTACACTTCTCCCCGCCTCGCAGCGGATATTAGTTTGTTCCGCAAGGAAAAAGAAGAATCATTTCCTCTGGAGGCGAGTCTTTGTGGAATGCTCGCATAGCAATATTGTGCCTGTTAACAACAATACACATTGTTGTCTTGAAAACACCGATTCACCATGTCTTTACTGTCCCTCCCAGAGGAAACATTTCTGCTATATATGACTGTAATGTTTACTATGTTGTTCACAGAGGGATGAGAAGGCAATAAACTGTTTATAAAAAAGTCGATATAACGTTGGCTGTGAGCTCGTAAAGACAACAGAATAAATACTTTACACTAAACATAAACTACTTAAATTTGGAGAAAAGTAAAAACGTTCCTACCTTCCATGAGGTTACTTCCTTCCATGAGTTTTTCTACCCATTATTCAAAAAACTATTGGTACAAAACCACATTCTTCTATATTTTGTAATTTACGTTGGACTATGAATGAAATGGGTGAAATGATACTCAAATGAGCCCAATGTCCATAGAGCTTACTACTACTACTACTACTACTACTACTACTACTACTACTACTACTACTACTACTACTACTACTACTACTACTACTACTACTACTACTACTACTACTACTACTACTACTAGTAGTAGTAGGGGGATTCTGGGTTTATCTCACCCACGGCTGTTTCAGGGCTTATTTCGCCCTCTTCAGCCAGCATGCTTATTTGTTCGGGAGGGAGAGATGGCTCTTTTTTGGTGCTATTTATATATATATATTTTTTTTTTCAGTTACTTAGTTTCCGTGAAGTCGTCATTTGGATGTGCCTTTGTCATTGCAGGAGTTGCCATAGGTGTTGCAGTATTTGTCGTTCTTCTTCTTCTTTTGCTTCTTCATGCTGTCTGATGATGGTTAACAGGGGAGGGTCGCTTGGATTCTTTTCCTGGTGTATTTGTGTTCTCTTGTATTGTTTTGCAGAGTTGATGATCTCCTGCCTGTGTGGTCGGTCTTTTGCATTGTCTATGTATTTAGTGATGTTCCTCCTTATTGTGTCTTCTATTGTTGCGGTTTTTGCTATATCGTGGATTTCATTGCCTCTGGACCATGGTGGTAACTTCCTAGCGATTCTCAAACATTTCCGTTTGAACCTGGAAATACTGTCCTTTGTTTTTTTGGGAGGTGATGGGCCATAAAGCGATTGCTGCGTATGTGAATGTTAGTTTGATGATAGTTTTATATAGCTGGGTTAGGGTGCCTGGGGATAGACCTTCCTTTCCAGTTTTAGAGAGGAACCTGAGGCATGACGTTGCTACTTTTGCTTCTTGCAGTTTGATTTGGTAGTGAGCATTGGTAGACAGCTTCTCGTTTAGTGTTACCCCTAGGTATTTGATTTTTCTTTGTGTCGGTATGGTGTGGTTGTTGTAGGTGATGGTAGATGTTCTGTATGTATCTTTGGTTTTTATCCGGAAAATGATGTATTGCGTTTTTGTTGGGTTTATCGTTATTCTCCATCGTTTTGCCCATTTGCTGAAAGTTGCTAGCTGTTTTTCTAGTCTTGGCTTGCAGTCCTGTAGTCTTCCAGTCGAGCACCAATATGCGGGATCATCCGCATATTGTGCCAGTCTGATTGTCGGGTGGATCGGCTTAGTTACCCGACATTCAACTTTTAGGATAAGAGAAAACCCTGGAAAAATCTTATCCAGGGAACTCCCCCTGACCGGTATTCGAACTTGGGACCAGTTGAACGTAAGGCAGACGTAACGTAAGCTTTCAGATAATCGATTATAACTTCTGTAATACTGAACAGATAATTCTGAACTAAGCCTTGTTTTGCAAGGGATCTTTCAAGCTTTCTGATGTTACCACTGTAACTCCAATTTAAAAGAACATTTTCGTAACATTAAGTATAAACAGAATGATAAATCGGCCGTAGCAGGTCATTTTTAGTCATTTAACCATGTAATAAATCCAGAAGTTAAATTATTAAAACAATTAAATGGTCCGATAGATGTACCTAATGGTTTGGGAAAAGATATTTTAAAAAACAAACATAGCGTAATGAATTTTCAAATACCGGCAGTCGATTCTGTTTTTAAATTTGTTTTATTTTCAGATTTTGGTAGTACTAACAAGAACATATCAACATCTAGCATTCGTAACGATGGCGACAGTTTTGTTGTTTCTGGCTGAAGATATGTAAAAATTTTATATGAAATCGTGATCCCGGTCAATATATAGAAAAATATCACATTTTATTAAAAGATAAGCGAAGTTTTAAGTTACAGATTTTTATATTTGTAGAAATTGTACTGAACTATTTCTGCAAATATTTTTGTTTTAAGATGCAGTAGATGAAAAATAAGGTTTCGTTAGAATAATTTGTAGAAGCTGTATAAAAATAAATGATAGTTGAGAAAGTCATGTGAATGTAACACACAATATTGTTTTTCAACAAATTAATATGAAGTCTCTTTGAGCTGTAGTTTCTCTGTTTTTATTTTGTATTACCTTTGTCCATTATTTTAAATTTTGTTAAAGAAGAATTTGTAGTATTGCTTTGGGGAGACTAGAAATTTCACTGTTTCAAACGGTGGTGGTAAATATTATTTATTTTATTTAAAGTTTATTTATTTTTTACATCTCACTCTTTGCATATGCCACTAAAACACCGGCAATTATAATAAAAATGCTTTTAAACATCCCGCATAAATAGTTATTATAGCTTTATAAGTTTACCTCTTGGATTTTGAGTACATTTTATTTTATTTATTTCACAAAGGTGCTGGACTGGTAACTCAATTACACGACTTTTATTTTATTTTCCTTCGCTTGACGACATAATTAACGTTTATCACCAGCGCGAGCTTTTTCGCACGGCCTCGGGTCATTTCGGTTCACTGGCTGAACAGTCCGGCGGAATAGGAATTTACTTGCGTGATATTGCAGAGGAGGAATGTACACGGTGTTCATTTTTATCCGTGATTTTACTGGCAAAATTTGACGTCATTAATAGCATCGCTGATGGAGCGAGTTTATATACGATTCCCCTAGCGGCTTTCGATCTTACTTGATGTGCTGACAATAGCTTTGAGGGCTCCCTCTACCGGCAGGTAAATATACTATTTGAGGTGTGGGTCCTACCCGCGTAATATAAAGGTGTGTAATTTTCCCTGGTGTGTAGATATGATAACTATTGTAGTTTGTTTTGATGAATGTTGATACAAATAGTGGTTAGCGCAGGGTAAAGCACATGCTTTATCAACAAAATAATTATTTCGCGTTTTGAGCCTAATTGTCACTGGTTGCGGAGACTTCTTTACATCCTCCTAACAGTTATCTGCACGAGAACTGTCATTCACCGCCTTCGTTAGTGACGGATGCTGTGTAACAAAAACAAAGGCGCAAACTGAGTTTCATTCATGCTTCGGAAAACACTAAACCCTAGTTAGTACACTAACACTTTGATGCTCTAAGGCCAGGTTGCATAAAAATCGCGAACTGCAGTTCATTTGTAATCGAAGATCAAAATTGAACTAAGTTTGCGAACCCAAGTACGTTGTAAAATGATCTTTAGATCAGATGAACACCGTTTAGTACTGATCCGAGATAACAACAACAAATGCGGCAACATCGCCAAACATGTTGCAACTTTCGTGTTGAATCGAAAGGATTCGAGAATTATCGGAACTATTCGACTCTGTTTAATTCAAGTGCACAGAGTAGCCAATCTAGACATAACAAAAACTAAATAAGTCCTTCACCTTATCGTTATTTGTCCTAGAAATAATGTTATTTTAAATAAACAGTATAAGAATTTACTCCATATTGAAACTGGTTTATCAAAAGTTAATTATTTCGCTTACTTTATCTCCATTATATGCCTAATGTACAGCTTTTTCATTTTCGTATGTTTACAATACTGTCACCCAATTAGCGGAAAGCACAACCAACGACAGCTGAGAAGGGACCAGAGGCAGCCGAGCCACACCCTCCCATTAGTCTCTGTCACTAACTGAGGGGTGATTAGGGAAATGTCACTTGCCGCTGGCCGCCTCTTTCCCCTTCCCGTGTCCTCTGGAACTTTCGCGGTGATTCACGGAAACCAGAGACTACTAGAAAACAGTGATATTCCTATAAAAAGGGCTTCAATGAGTGAGTCAGTCAGTTCTTGGCGTAAGAGTGCAGTGCTAGTGTACGGACGAGAAGACTGTGTGAGTGCATCGGAGGGTTGTACGCAATTGCGAGAGCAAAGTGGAATTGTAACGGACGAACTGGTGAATCGTAATTGTGTGCATTACGTAATTCTGTGTAATTGGCAAGTGTTTAACTGTAAGTCGGTGGAAATAAAGAACATTTTTGAGTGGTGCAATTGGACTTTTAATTTTACGAACCCACAAAGTCACAATACTGTGAGTTGGAAAATATAAACAAAAAGGGAAGTTCAAGCAAAAGAGAAGATGCGTTCAGCTAACTTTAAATATCGCATAAACCTTCTTATTTCACCCTTTCCCATAGAGATCTTAAAGCTGCAATCCCCTTGTAGCTTTGTGTATTGTTCTAAACGCAGTCCCTTTATTTATATTAAATATATTCCTAATCACCATCTGGAAGATTCCAGTTGAATAGAACCGTAATGTGAGAAGGATTATAAATATTGGATTAAGTGCGTATTTCCTCAGGATTTGTGTTCTTAATTATGCATGCCTACCCTCCAGTTCTTCGATTACATGCTTTGATAGTCGAAATCTCATTTTGAGTTTTCTGTCATTTAGTTCTGAATTTCCTCCATGTTGGAAAACAAAAGGAGACCCTCCAAATTGAAAATTCCAATCATTAGAGATATCAGAGTAATATCAATTCTGAAAATAATAAAAATGTACGAGGGCTGTTCAATAAAGAATGATCATAATTTTTTTACGGTCATAATTTTGCCCACCAAAATTCAATATTATTATACTCTGTTATCTTAATGTGAAACAAACACGCCGTAGTAGTTTCATTGTTGGTACTCCTGATTCCCGCCTGTGAGAACCAGGCAAGTTCAGACATGTTCAGTATCGCCTACCACTGCAATGAAGGTAACATGCAGTTAAAGTTGATGTTAGAGGAAGATCCGGAGTTTCTTTCAAACGTAATCACTGCTGATGAAACTTGGCTACATCATTTTGATCCTGAGAGCAAACAGCAAAGCTCAGTGTGGAAATCTCCTTCATCAAAAACCCCCAAAAAGCAAAAGTGGTTGCTTCTGCTGGGAAAGTTATGGTCATCTCATTCTTTGATATTCATGGAATGGTTTATCAGAATGTTGTACCTGCGCATACATCAGTAACTGGACAATACTACAGGGTTGTCCTGAAAACATCGCAAGTCTATATCAGGCACAAAGGACCACATTTCCATGAAGCAGACTGGATGCTGCACCACAATAATGCACGGCCGCATATTGCCAATGTTATTGCTGAATATCTTGCAAAAATCAACGTGAAGTACATCCCTTATCCTCCCTATAGTCCGGATTTAGCAGAATGTGACTTTTTTTCTATTCCCTAACTTGAAGAAACGCCTTCGAGGGAGACATTATCGATAAACAGAAGTAGTGGTGAAGGCTGCGGAGGTGATTTTGAAGGATCTCTCAAAAATGGTTTCCAGCATGTCTTTGAAGACTGGCAGAAACGCTGGGACAAGTGCATCGCATTCAGGGGAGACTATTTTGAGAAGGACCATCTGAGGATGATTAAAGGTACGTTGTCAAAAAAAAAAAAATAAAAAAATGTGATCATTCTTTATTGAACAGCCCTCGTATCTATAGGTTATGAACCCAAACAATGCATCTTTAACATACATTTGTGAAATAAAGAGGCTAATTACTTATGCAAGTAACCACGAAAATGCATTACTTACCATTTTATTTAAAGCTGCACTACTTATTTCTTCTCAGGAACAATTGTGTAAATTCTGCAGTTCTGCTGATCTAAGTTCAATCAAGTTCACTGGAGAAAATTCACCAGTTAGATTTGATCTTAGATCAAGAGGCCATGAACTAAGTTCAGCTTGGCTGACGATAATTTTTATATGCTTTAACTTAGATTATCTTTTATGCAACCGGGCCTATAATGTAAAAGTAGTATCTGTTGCAGTAGGTCTGAGATATTTTTATGAAACCGTAGAGTTCTATGGAACACGCTTTGGGTACCCCTGTCCTAGACATTCACATCCCTTGAGTTAGCGAGGAAGATCTGATAAACTTCAGTTGAATTCTGTACAGCTGACCCTTTTATCTGATTGCCCACAAAATCCATAGTGGAATGGTTAGCGATGTTACTTTAAAAGTTTTGGGAAATACTGTAAGCCATATCGCTTCCGCTTCTCGGACTCTGCACTAAATCACTGACGGCTGCGTGAAGATATCTCAGTTAAATCAATGCAAGTTCTTTTGCCAGAGCAGCTACAATAGAATGGAAAGTTGCTTTTAGGAATAAATATTTAAAATGTACTTATATATCAGATGATCATTAGAATTATTAAAAATTATGTTCAGTTATGCTGCTTCTTAGCTGTCAGAGATAAAGAAAGTATTATGTTATACTAAAATTAAATAGAAATACATGTTTAAATGCCCACTGAATTAAAAGAAAAATGGTTTTACATTTCCAAAGTTATGACAGCAATTGTTCAACAAAATTTTACTGCTCTCGAATATCCTTTGTTGGAAAATTTTTCGTTAACTTCTAGAAGTGCCTGTAATGATTTCAATTAAATAGTGAAGTAGTTGAAATTAGTGATAAAATATATATTTTGAATTGTTTGTTAATAGTTTCTGAAATTCTCTTAATACTTTTTTAATTTATTAATTTAGAATGGCTTTAACAACTAGGATATATAGCGACTATTTTGTATAATACAGTGTACACAATAAATTGGTTACAATTATTTAAACAAAAGTAACAAAGTAACAAATAAATATAACAAAGGTGTTGAATACCTGTAAATCATAAGGATAAAGTTCTGAATAACAATAACAATTTGTTGTATAATAACTTATATATATTCTAAATTGGTATCTTTAGAATTAGATTTTCGTATAGAAGTTTATACTTTTGAGGAATAGCAGTACGTGTTTGAAGTTGGATGGCGTGTTCAGAATGGTGGATAAGTCTCCAGTGATGTGATGAAGCAGTGAGAAGATGGTTTACTGTGAGGCGGGTGTTGCTGGCCTTTGCTAAGGAGATACGAGTGTGTTAACATTGTATGACCAATGCGGAGACGTGAGATAATCACCTGCTCCAGATCTCTTAATCTTGAATGATTTTTTTTACAACCGTGTGTAGCTCTAAATCATAAATAAACAGAATCTTACTACACAAAAAATGGAGCTTTTGTATATACAATTTATATCAAATAATTTTCTGTGTATTAGTCATTCTTTTAGATTTAAATATCTGTGTGCGACATGAGTTTATTAGAGGAAAAACTGTCTTACGGTATGCGAACGGCCGTGTTTTGTTTTCAGTTGTCACAGATACACCAAGCCTTCTGCTAACCATATCTTTGGAAGGAAACTTTTCTGTTTACTTTATGTTAATCGAGATAAACTTTCGCAAAATAGTTTCACGGCACATTTCCTTGTAAGTACAAGAGAATTACAGGAAATAGATCGATAATCCGATGTTTAAAAGTTGATTACTAAAATAGGCCTTGAAATTCCATTACTCTTTCTATGACATCATGAAAACAACCGAATGGCGACGCCACTTAAAACAATCAAAGGTATTATTACTCGGCAGTGAATACCTACTGTACTGGAATTAAGTACCACCCCATTCCGCCGTTTTTGTTGTTTGTCGCCGGAGACGTCACGAACCAGAAGTACGTGCCTCATTGTTGTACCACCATAATGTCTTCCAGATTTTTCAGTTTCAGCAGATCTAGAAGATTCGACCTCATACGATTTCCATTCATTAAATTCGAGAGATTTCAGTTTCCAGAACTTTGCTTCCGTGACGGTAGGCTTTAAAATGGGATGCAAAAGCCAGCCCTTCAATATTTGCTAATTTTGACTTTACCAGTGAGTATCGAAGTAGTTAACCAGTTTTCCGGAGGAGTTGTGCAGTCGTGAGTGAATTTGTCTGCAAGAGCAGTGTAAAAGTTAGTATTGATCTGCGTGGAGTGAGCGTCGAGAGGTTTCGAGCAGCACAAGTTGGTACGTGCAATTGAGATATAGAGAAATGGACTCACGTGCTAGCTCTGTGTGTCTGTGTATTTGTAAAAAAGTGACCGTGTTTGTAAGTGAGCAATGGCCTAACGATTTTAGTAACAAATAAAGAGGGGCTAGTACAACTTCGTGCTATCATTCTGTTACAGTATTGAAAAATTCAAATAAAAACAATGGATATCTCGGAAATGGCTGATGTCAAAAATATTTTTGTAGTGACGTTTTTGTATCTTTTATGAATTATGAAAGAGTAGAGCCAGACTAAAAAATTCAGTGCCATAGCCGGAATTTGAACCACGTATCTTCTGGTTTCTGTCCAGCCGCTCTAAACCATTGAGCTACTATGGCCAACGTGCCAACATGACACTAAATTCTCCAACTGACTCGTGTTTTAGTGTCATGTTGGCACGTTGGCCATAGTTGCTCAATGGTTTAGAGCGGCTGGACGGAAACCAGAAGATCCGTGGTTCAAATTCCGGCTATGACATTGAATTTTTCAGTCTGGCTCTACCCTTTCATAGTAAGTACAACACACGGCTAGTGTGAAAGAACAATTTCCTTTTATGAATTGTCAGCTATATAAACCAGTGAGATGGTTCGGTGATAATAATGCCTGGCATTCTAGGGGCCAGTATTCTGGCCTTAGGGTTTTCATAGTTTCCCTGGTTGGTAAGGCAATTGCTGGAGCTATTTTCCTTCTACCATGAATCATTTTCTTTATTTCCTATCATTTTGCTTCCTCTTTCAAGTTTCAGTAGACTTAGAGGTTTTGTAGTGTTGGTCGATGTGGACAGATAATTTAGGTGCTTGTTCGTTACCCCTCCAGATGGAAGACTTTTCTGAACTGCCTCTGGTATATCGAGCTTTCCCCAGTTCCGACAGAGGGAAGCCTCTCTGAGAATCCTATCGTAATAACAGTGTTATCAAATTTGGAATCTTAGGGACCTTTGCGCGTCTGTGCTGAACAGGCACTTACCATCATGCCCACACAGGAATAGAAGGAAATGAAATTGCAGATAAACTTTTGAAACGAGCAACAACAAATGATAGCATAGAAAGCTACAATAGAATCCCAAAAAGTGCCATCAAGAAAAAATACAAGAAGAAACAGTCAAAAAAGGCGGGGGGAATAGAATGACAAAACACATCAAAAGCACAAGAGACAAAACAATATTTTCCCACAGTAGTAAAACAATTAGAACGAAGAGTTAACATATCAACAAACCTCACTACCATTTTAACAGGACATGGAAGGCTTAAAGCCTATTACAAGAGATTCAACATAATTGATGATGCCGCATGCACCTGCAACAGAGGAGACGAAACCACAGATTACATCCTGTTTGATTGCATCAAATGGAAGGACCAAAGGGGAAAAACTAAGGCCACAAATAAACAAGAAAGGAGGGAAGTGGCCAGCACATAAACCAGCACTTGTGGGACAATATCTAAGGGACTGTAGTGAATATGTCAACACAATCAATCTAGAAAGTGCTGAGTAAATAAATAAGTAAATTAATTCTAAAAGACTACAGTGACTGTGTGAACACAATCTGAAAACACAATAATTTCAATACTTCACTTAATATGAACAATCAATCTGGAAACAAATTAAACCATAACATGTAATGTTACAAATGTAAAGGAACATGTGGATGAATAAAGGATTATAAAAATGGGCTTCATTTACCTAATATTTATTTCCTGGAAGGGATATATAAACACCAAAGGATGCTGTTGGGTTGAGGTGTGAGATGTTCTCTGGTCATACCAGTTTTACAAAGTTATTCTAATGAAGAGGAACAATTCCCATAAAATTCAATTAATACTTGTATTTTATTTGTGATAGTATTTAATTAAATAGTTACAGCATTTTGGACAAAATAAAATGAACGTTCAGACGTTTTATGCAAGGGGTAGTTTATTGGAGGGATTTTGCTGGTAATCTTTGAGACGGAGAGGTAGAGAGGGGGAAGAAGGTGGAGGGGAGGTAACGTAAACAAACTTGTCATAGAGTAAGTGCTATTTGTGTGAAGTCTTGTAAATAAACCGCGAAGTTGGTCCTGATTTTAAAATCACGTGCAGGGGTTAGAGCGGGAAAGAGGAGATGCATGTCTGAATACACAGGAGCATGTGCAGCGTACGAGATATCTAGTACGTCAATACTATTACATTGTGTGACGTAAACCAGGGCGTTAGTGAGTTACAGCCAGACTACCCCTTCTGCCCTGGCCAGGACAGCTGCTCACTATACAGGCTGCGAGAAAATATCGCAACTCAGGGACTTATTTTGGCTATACGCACATTACCCTCTCGGTCTTCAGAAAGCAACTTTTGAATCACAAAAGTCCAAATGTAGAATTCTAATGCATTTCGGTCTACATTAGAAATATGGGCAGTGGTGCTTTAGTACCTTTTCACTTTTCCTGACGATTACCTGCTGTGTATACTCTAAAATCACCGAAGAAACTCATTTTTGAGCCACTGAAATTAAAACAGGTAGGAAAAATTTATGTGTACTGTGAACAGCATAAACCAAAAACAAAATTTTGATTAAATCCCAAACTTGGTGTTTTAGTTCAGCATTTTATAAGGGTGCAACATGATGATTTTCAATCCTCTCCGAAATACCTCTTTAATGAAACATTTTTCGTGAATTTAGATCTTCTCTGCTATAAAACTGCTGTAGCGATTTTGATTAAAATACAAATTTAATATTGTGACGACCTAACCTTGGATTGTACAGGATAAAGAACACATGGCCAGATCGGACACGGGGGGAATTACTCAGGGTAGTAGATGCATGCTTTACGAGAGGTTGGGGTTTTCTATTAGGTTACAAAAGAGCTACAACAGATAGGAGTGACATTAATTAACATTACAATCCACTTAATAAGAATGTTTACTAAACTAATTAATGACATAGTTGCCTCACAGAGCCAGGGCATCACGCCCTGGCTAGTCCGAGACCTACACACAAAAGAGGATGAGACCATGACCATGACGTGCTGGCTGGCTGTATATAGCCAGAAGGTTTTTGCTGCATGCTCACCCGTTAAGGGTTTTACCGCAGGTAAGGTATTCGAACGGGGTTTTGTAGGATGGATATGGTGTAGGTTTTGAGATTGAAGAATTTTGTGAGGTTACAATTATTGTACCTTCGGGATGAAAGGACAGGATGCAATTCCCTGCACCCTGGTGTTTTTAATTTTGTTTTGGGTTGGGGAGAATTTTGTTGCCAAACTACTTAGGATATCATGTGGAGCTCAGCTTTAGCTGCTGTTAGGATTAGCTCCTGGGTTATCTCGGATGCCCGCAAGCCATGCGGGGGACCCGATGTTGTCTAGAACGGCGTCTAGTGGGGTCATAATCTCCCAATGATCTAACAAGGGCGCTTCTATGAGTTGGTAAAGTTGCGTAGAATTTTGATGCCCGGCGCCTAACTTCGTCCTCCACATATGGAAGTCCCGAGGCTTCGTGAAGCAAACCTGGTAGGAAAATAGCGACCCACAGAATGGATAGACCGTAGCCCTCTATTCTGTGCACGCTGAAGCCATGCCAACCAGCTATCTGCGGCCATGTCCCAGATCTCGCAGGCATATAGCATCACGGGGATTACCAGCACTCGGAAGAGGTATAACCTCAAGTGGCATCGAGATCGACCCCAGCATAGGATTCAGGGAAGCGATAGCTCCCTGTACCCTTGCCGCTAGGTCTCTGATGTGTTGGCGAAAGGTGAGGTCTCTATCCAATGTTACTCCAAGGTATCGGACAGAGTTAGTCCACTCTATCCTTCGACCTCGGAAGCTGAAGTTGGGGCAGTCTGCGGGGGTGAGGCGCTTTGTGAAAAGTATGGCGTGGCTTTTGTCCGGATTTACGGACATCCGCTAACGCCGGCACCACTGCTGTGTGAGACGGAGGTGTCTCTGTATGGGATTGAAGGCTCTGAGTATGTGTCTGTCTTTGCAGAACAGAAGCACGTCCTATGCCTATTGTGTAATTACGACTAGTGGTTCTGTGGGGAGATCTGCCATAAAGATGTTGAATAAGGTGGGAGATAGTACAGAGCCTTCGGGGACTCCACCTCTCACTGGTCTAAGTGTTGATGTTTTCCCCGCAACTGTGACTTTAAAGGTGCGGTGTCGTAGGAAGCTGTGTAGCATGTTGATCATCTGTGTTGAGATCCCCAGTTGGATCAACTTATACAGGAGCCCGGCATGCCATACCATAGAGAAGGCCTTCTCGACATCCAGCGAAACCGCAGCCGTGAAGGCGCCTTCCTGGAAACCCAGGGCGGCGGTCTCCACCACACGCAGTAACTGCTGGACTGTCGAGTGCCCAGGACGAAATCCAAACTGAGGGCGGGAATTTCTTGAATGTCTCCCAAAATGGGGGACAAGCGGGAGAGAATCAATCTCTCGAGCACTTTCGAGAGAGTGGAAAGGAGGCTGATGGAACGGTAGCTGGAAGGGTGTACCGGATTCTTCCCAGGTTTCAATATGCATATCAAACGGGCCTCCCTCCACTCTCGTGGAAAGTACCCAAAGGTGAGGCACACATTGAAGACCCTAGTTAGGAAGAGAACCGCGTTGAAAGAGGATGAGATTCATACTTTACATTCAGTTATACCAGAGCTGGAGGAGTGGGGGAGTGACGTCACACGTACAACTGAAGTCACATCAACTATTATTAGTATTAATTAATACAGTCCCTTGTGACAATATGCTAGTATGAGAACTATCTTAAATTTTCTTGGAATCGCCGACGAAGTCCTCTTCATTCTGAATTATATATGCATATAACTGGGAAGCCGTAAGATATTGATAAACCTTGCTACATATAATCATAGCTGTTGTTAAAGCACACGTTTTACACCAAACACTTTTCTTCTATCGTTAACCATTTCCGAGATATTATTTATTATTTTTAAGTTGCTATTCGTTTATATTCTCTTTGTCATGCAGAAAGTATTGAACTTGAAAATATGTTTATGAGTTTATCTTACTATATGCTTCCTAAGTATATAGTATAGTATAGATGAATTTTTTGTATATGTCATCTACAGATAAATTATTATTATATTATACATACTGTGATATTCATGGAAATACTTCAAATATGTTAATATCAACCAAATGGTTGAACTATTCCAAGGATACTACTGGGGAACGTAACTCGGAGAGTCAGAGGTCAAATTACTTACATTTAGACTTGAAAGATACGGGACACTATATAATTAAATTCACAATTCTCCTTTAAACTTACGTACCTGTTTTATTCAAAATTCTAGACACCTAAACATAATACAATACAACATTCTACAGGCGCAGGGAGATGTAACACAAGTGAAGGTCGAACTAATCTCTCTTGGCCTGCCAGCTCCAGAACCTTCCATGGCTGGCTAGATCACAGCTACCAGTTGTTTTTGTAGACACACTACTCCAAAGATTTCAAACCAGCCATAAGGAGCCGTACGCCTGGCGGCGACTTGACCTTATTAAATGTAAGACTCACCACCGATACAAAACTGTTTTGATTTCTCAATAATAATCTTTAAAAGTGAAAAATAATACGTAACAAAGTGAGTATGTCATAATACAATGTCTGAATTTTCATTTCTAAACTTGTGTTGTGTATATGTTTATTGAATAACTTTTAGTTATAAGTAAGGCCCGGATTTTTATAAAAAGTCATCTTTTTTCTGAGTAGTCACAGACGATGCTCATTGGAAATTAAGTGCATTTTGGAACAAATACGTTATATATAGTTTTTATGGGTCATCAAAATCATGTTTTCTACATTTTTATAATAAAGTCAGTATTTAAATTTAAATGCATTTTCCGGTCATTTTAGTTCTTTTTCACGAATTTATTGGGCATTTTCATCTGTAGCCCACATTCTGGAAGCCCGGGTTCGATTCCCGTTGCAGACCTGACCCGGATCCATGGGATGTTTTAAAAATAATCTGTGATTAAAAGTGTATATGGTGTAAGTCGCTATTGTGTCAGGAGACAACTTCAGAACTGATATTTTTGAACAGAATTTAACAGGCAGTGACATAGTGTTTTTCAAATATGCACCTGTAACATCTGTGGAAGTGGAGAGAAGTTTCTCAAAGTATAAAATAGTTTTAGCTGACAACCGCCGTTCCTTTACTTTTGATAATTTGAAGATGACCAACGCTAAGTAAGGTATGATTTGGCTAATGGATAGAGTAACTTATTTTTTCTTATTTAACAAAATTGAAACTGACCTGATTAATTTTGAATTCAGATTTTATTTAGTAGCAATAATTGCATTATTTACTAAGAAAGTTAATTTTAAAATGTGGTCATTCGAACCATATATTCATTATTTTGCTGTGACAGTTATTAATTTATTATTATGAAAGAAATTGTTAATTTTTATTAGGTCACTTTTTTACATTTTATGTGCATTTTTTTATATTTTAAGGGCATTTTATAGCTCATTTTTAGAGAATTTTTAGGTCAACAATTTCCGGGCCCTAGTTATAAGTGTCTTGAGGTGTCCTATATCATTTACTTTGATCAGAATGATGAATAGATACTACTACTACTACTACTACTACTACTACTACTACTACTACTACTACTACTACTACTACTACTACTACTACTACTACTACTACTACTACTACAACTAAACTCACAATGAAATGTACAAATGGTTAAGAAACTTTACGCAAATAACAAGAAATAGAAAAAATGTCGTGCGCCGTGGCGTAAGTGGGCTGGAGAGTTATGCTCCGGTCCCCTGCCTGGGTTCGATCCCAACCTCGAGGGGTGCGGATTTAAAGTCTCGGGTATAAGACCGGTGCCTACTCTACATCGCGAGGAATTTAAAGAGCTGCAATAGGCAGCAAATCCCGGGCAAGGATGCCAACTTTCCGGCTGGGGCTGCCTAGATCCGTATCGGTGATCGCCTACTTCTGCCTTAAGTTGTAGGCGTGAGGCCAGCATTCGTTTGGTAGGCTGCCTTGCGGACTGTTAAGACTTGAATTATTTACTTATTACATAGAAGAATAAGGTTATGTAAGAACTGTTTCCATTTATACCACTTTCAGTATAAAGCCACGTGAAATGTTGGAAGCCAAAAGGATCCTTTGTAGAAACGGCCGTTAGCGTGGGGAAGCGTGTTTATGAGTGTGCCTTCGAAGAGCGTAGCTCAAAAACGACATTTTGGATTACTATCAAATTTGATGTCTATGTTCAGCCCCTCCCAAAGATACGACACAAAATTTTCTCAAGAAAGTGCCACCATCCCAAAGTATCATTTAGACGAAAAATATGTCGTTATTTTTGTATTTTCTCGAACATGAATATCAGTATAAAATTCTACATGTTTTAAATGTTTGCATGACAAATATAACATATTTACGAGTAAGTATGGATATTATGAATGTTCTTCGAATGGACTCTGAACTCCATTTTATATATTTTCTATAATTATAAGCCGTAGATTTTGCCAAAGACCTACTGCACAGAAAAGCATAGTACTCGTTGAAACACAATTTGTGTTATTTTGTGGCATTAAAAACTACATATATACTTGTTTTTGGGTTTGAATTCTCTAATATATAATAGTTTTTGAGACTAAAGATACTAAACCTAATCTAATGATTAAGGAGGGAAAGAATCACCTGGATATAACCTTTCATATATGAGATTCAAATGCAATATGCAAATTGGATTTATATATTTTTGTTAGCTTTTGTTTTAATGCCCCTTCTTACTTCATACAATATAATAGGCATTGTACATGAATGTTTGTATCTAATGGTTATATAAAAAGCATGGAACGTAAGGCTAATATATATCAATTTATTTTCTGAAGTGCTAGTAAATCAATATAAACATTTTCAGAATTGTTTTGTTATATGTTATACATGCAGTGGAAATATGGCATGTTTACACGATAAAAATATGTTAAGTGCTGGTCTCTATGCGATGATTTGAAAACACGTCTCTTTGAATGAACCAAAAAAATTCTTGTATGGGCGTTCACATCTGTTTCTATTCACTTCGTACATACTTTAAGCGCTTATATATCTACATAGTGGAGTGACTCAGGCGGTTTCGTCTGTGGTCCTCAATCGGGAAGCTCGGGTTCGATTCCCGTGGCCGACCTGCCTGACCGGGGTTTTTTTCCGGTTCGCCGGTCGAATGCTGGGTAATTACATCCTCCGAATTTCTCCCGTAGGGGAGGGGATCCGTCCCCTTCAGTTGCTGTATTGTGAGCGCTGGGGACCCTAGCACTCGTGGTTCCTCTGACGTTACTAGAGGAAGCTCGGACCGAACATCTGAGCCCCTCCCTGAATGGGAGCTGTTTGGATTAGGTTGGACTCGATGGGGCAGTGCGTTCCCGACACCCGCAGGAGATCGTGTAGCTCCGGCCAGGCTTCGTCCGCCCGGAGGGGGCAGAGGGTTGCCTAAAATGCCCCGGGTACTAGCCTACATAGCTTGTAGAAGGTGTGCTAGATCACCAGGAGGACCTACCGAGGTTATTCGGTAGTCTTCCCTGCGGGGTTGACACGCGTAAGTGGCGTATCCACTTCCATCTGTCTTGACGTTGTTGTCGAAGGGGGGGGGGTAAAAGCGTCGGCGGTGCATGGCAGGATGATATATTCTGGGTGAACCGCAGCCTCCTTCGGCAGGACCGTTATCAGTCTCCGTACTGGCTGCTGGGACCGCTTCCGAATCATAGCAGGGGGAATGTCCGTAAAATTTTGATACATTGTTATATATGTTGTTATATCTAACGTGTAGAGTGCTGTTATTTTAAGCATAATAAAATATTACCCCTGCATCGTGTTGTAGAGTATTTTAGCTATTACATTACTTTGTAATCAAAGAAAAACGACCTAATTTTTCTGCAAGAAACAAAATAAAATGGTTCGTTAAGCACCCGAAGAAAAGGAATTTCATTTCTTTATAGCTTGAGTAACACTCTTAATCACTAAAAGAAGCAAAGCTGTAATTTATCTCAGTTGTAAAGCTTAATTCTGCTCTATATTTTGCTGTTAATTTTAAATCCAATCTTCTTGTTAAACGCTCAAGATATCCCTGGTGTAACGGCCGGCTGGTTCTTACGTAAACAAGTCCTGTAGATCTTTTGTTTGTAAAGAAAACAGAAGGTAGAAGTAACTGCTTGCCTTTTTGCTCCCAAAGACGCTGTAGCGTGTTTTGCAGATATATAATTATGCTAAATTACAGGACTTTGCAGACTAAGACAGATATAATCATGGGGTTTTAATCAATTGTTCTTTTTCAAGAAATCGTAGCCACCAACTTGGAAGTTTTCAATTAATGATGATGATAATAACGTTGCGTATATAGGCTGAGCAAGACTTACAAATTACTTTAATCATTGTTATTTCACATTCATTTTCTGTGTCTTAACTTTGAGCAAAGTTGTGTGGCTGACAGGATAGGTACCTTGGACTGGAGACCAAGGGAAACAATACACAAGTGGCCAGTGACAGGAATCAACAGTTTCTTAATTACGTAAACAGTGATTGCACAAGACGATTCAATATTTTGGAGGAAAATAATAATGTTCAGCTAGCGTCGGAAATGCTGATTTGGCTGTCATCTGCCATTTTGGGCAGGACCTCTATTTAAGTGTGGTTGAGTTTGCGCACGGGGATTGTTATGCTGCAGGACTTGATGCTGGAAGATTGTTAAAAAACTTCCACTAGAGTTTATTTGAAAGTACCCTCAAGTTAGATCGACGGTGGGGTGCTACCGGTCCAAACATCGCTTCCCAGCCAGACAACTCTCAGCTGTATAAACAACACATCTCTGGAGGTATACTCACATCATGTTACTATGTATTTAATATTTTCAACGCACCCCTGATCTCTTCAAGATCCAGGGAGTGCCATGCACTGCTGTTTCTACTCACGGAATATATTTATTCATTTGGGTTTGTCTTTAAGTGATTCTTCTAACCCCTCGTCCGGATAGCACTATCATCTCATACTTCCTAGACCAGTTGCTATATAGGGCTGTAAGTAAAACTTTTTTTAGCCCTTACAACCCTGTATGTAATAATAATAATAATAATAATAATAATAATAATAATAATAATAATAATAATAATAATAATAATAATAATAATAATAATAATAATAATAATAATAATAATAATAATAATAATAATAATAATAATAATAATAATAATAATAATAATAATAATAATAATAATAATAATAATAATAATAATAATAATAATAATAATAATAATAATAATAATAATAATAATAATAATAATAATAATAATAATAATAATAATAATAATAATAATAATAATAATAATAATAATAATAATAATAATAATAATAATAATAATAATAATAATAATAATAATAATAATAATAATAATAATAATAATAATAATAATAATAATAATAGTAATAGTAATAGTAATAGTAATAATAATAATAATAATAATAATAATAATAATAATAATAATAATAATAATAATAATAATAATAATAATAATAATAATAATAATAATAATAATAATAATAATAATAATAATAATAATAATAATAATAATAATAATAATAATAATAATAATAATAATAATAATAATAATAATAATAATAATAATAATAATAATAATAATAATAATAATAATAATAATAATAATAATAATAATAATAATAATAATAATAATAATAATAATAATAATAATAATAATAATAATAATAATAATAATAATAATAATAATAATAATAATAATAATATAATAATTATATAATATATATAATTATATTATATAATATTATATTATATATTATAATTATATATTATTATTATTATATAATATATATAATTATATTATATAATATTATAGTATATATTATAATTATATATTATTATATAATATAATTATATATTATATAATTATTATATTATTATTATTATTATTATTATTATTATTATTATTATTATTATTATTATTATTATTATTATTATTATTATTATTATTATTATTATTATAAAATATCTAAAATTATACACTCATAATGACAAAGGTCATCCGGAATAAAAGGAATTCCTAGGACTTTCCCACGAAAATTCAAGATATACATTTCACTTAAAAATATCTTAATGATTTGGTATTTTAATCAAAATACTTAAAGACCATTTTTTAAAAATAATCTTCTATAGCGTAACATTGTGTTGTATTTAAGTTATGTATTTATATTACGGAAATGGCTTATTTGTACAGATAAACAATTTGAAAAAAAAAAATTCTATGTAAATGGTAGTTTGTAGAAGGGGGATTTTCTTAAAAAACTTCGAGTCGCATTTTTTAAAATTGCTGAACCTAAATGCCAAGTTTGGCATTTAATTGATTTTTACATTTTTGAGTGCTGTTCACCGTTACACGCAGAAACACAAACGGAACTTTAAGTGCTTTTTTGTTTCAAGGGGTCCTAAGACATATATTTCCGTTGAAGTTTTGAGTGGAATGCAACACTTCCAATAGTTTGTAGTGCAAAAAGTGTTAATGCCTTTGTTCTTTGATATATGTTTATATTGCCGTTTTCTTCGTATATATTTAAATTTCTTAAGTAAACAACTTCCATGGTTTTATCCTTTGCTATTTTTTGAAATACAGATGTTCAATTTAATAATCTTTATTTCATTATGTGCATTATTTCATTAATTTTGAATATGATTTAAAAATATATATTGTTATGCTATTGTTTTATGCCTGCATGCTGTTGTTTGTAACAATAATAAGATTGGGTTATAAGCAGTTAAGTTTTGTCTCTCAAACTTGCATAATTGGTTAATTTGTAATTCATTTTGTACAAGTATCAAACATTCTACTGATATAACGTAATCAAAAGAAGAATCACTTTTTATATGTGCAGTGCAGAGACGTGTGTACCTGTGAAATGACGATGAGTACCAAGTGACTGTTACAGTTTCCTGATTCTGTTCACTTATGTGGAATTGTTACGAAGTCAACAGAACCTGTTGCTGTAGTTGGAGCTTGAACCGCGGTCATGAAAGTTTATTGCATAACGTCACATGTTGGTATAATCCACCGCATCCCACGGGTTTAAGATGATGGCAGAACTGCAGGAAAGACGTTCTGCTGACACGTGCCTCTTACAAATACCAAAAACGTTGCGTTAAAACAACGGAGAAAGGGAGTTGGGAATTGAAGTATAGACCTTTTGTGTTTATAGCTCTGGCCTTAAGCTGCAGTGTATGCTCGTGTTTGTCTACGAAGGGCTTGCCCTAGTCAGTTTTAAATTACAATATACTCTTTAATTGTTTATTCTACAGTATATCTGGAGATGGTAGATGAAGTTTGTATTGTATCAAACATTTGGAATTTCATATACGAACCTTGGTTCTATCTGAAGAGTATAACTCAACAACTAGGTATCTTAAGTACAACATCCTCTAAGGGATCTCCTCTCGAAATTCAATCTAATCTTTACAATGGAAATGGAGTACGTGTAGGGTAGTCATCTGGCTTCACAGATTGTGCTCTGAACTTTATAAGCATACAGATGAAGTTGCTTGTGTAACATTTTATGCCCGTGAACCGCAGAATTCCGAGTTCACGAGATGCACGACGAGTAGATTTGGAAGGGCTTCTTTGAAATGCCTGCTGCACAATCTCAACGGTGGCTTCTGCTACGGATGGACGTCCAGTCTCCCTAAACTTTTTTGATAGATAAACCTCCTCTGAACAGCAATAGGTGACGTTATCTCATGGTGCCATAAAGGACATTGTGCTTTGTCTTGGTTTGACGTCATGTTAGATTATACCTGAAACAACTGATTTAGACTACAAAAACGAGCAACTAGATTAATTTTAGGTCTAAAATACAGGGAATCGTGCAAAGAAAGTTTTAAAGACATTAAATATACTCACGCTATACTCCCTGTACATGTAAGAAAAAATAATATACCTAAAAATAGAAATTCCACCACAGAAACAAATCAACAATTCATGACCATAACACACGAAGAAAAAATAATTACCATATACAGCACATGACGTTACAACTATACAATATGAAACCTACAGCAGTGGCAACCGAACTTTACAATAAATTACCTGAATATATTACAAATATAAAAGAAATAAACCGATTTAAAAGGGAATTTAAAGAGTTCTGCATAACATTTTCTTTCTATTCGCTTGAGGAATATATAAATAGTAAAAATTACTGTTGTAGAATGTGTGTAAACTAAAATGTTAGTATGTATCATATGTAAACAAACATAGAAATGTATTATGATTATAATTCTTCTTCTTCTTCTTCTTCTTCTTCTTCTTCTTCTTCTTCTTCTTCTTCTTCTTCTTCTTCTTCTTCTTTCTTCTTCTTCTTCTTCTTCTTCTTCTTCTTCTTCTTCTTCTTCTTCTTCTTCTTCTTCTTCTTCTTCTTCTTCTTCTCTTCTTCTTCTTCTTCTTCTTCTTCTTCTTCTTCTTCTTCTTCTTCTTCTTCTTCTTCTTCTTCTTCTTCTTCTTCTTCTTCTTCTTCTTCTTCTTCTTCTTCTTCTTCTTCTTCTTCTTCTTCTTCTTCTTCTCTTCTTCTTCTTCTTCTTCTTCTTCTTCTTCTTCTTCTTCTTCTTCTCTCTTCTTCTTCTTCTTCTTCTTCTTCTTCTTCTTCTTCTTCTTCTTCTTCTTCTTCTTCTTCTTCTTCTTCTTCTTCTTCTTTCTTCTTCTTCCTTCTTCTTCTTCTTCTTCTTCTTCTTCTTCTTCTTCTTCTTCTTCTTCTTCTTCTTCTTCTTCTTCTTCTTCTTCTCTTCTTCTTCTTCTTCTTCTTCTTCTTCTTCTTCTTCTTCTCTTCTTCTTCTTCTTTCTTCTTCTTCTTCTTCTTCTTCTTCTTCTTCTTCTTCTTCCTTCTTCTTCTTCTTCTTCTTCTTCTTCTTCTTCTTCTTCTTCTTCTTCTTCTTCTTCTTCTTCTTCTTCTTCTTCTTCTTCTTCTTCTTCTTCTTCTTCTTCTTCTCTTCTTCTTCTTCTTTCTTCTTCTTCTTCTTCTTCTTCTTCTTCTTCTTCTTCTTCTTCTTCTTCTTCTTCTCTTCTTCTTCTTCTTTCTTCTTCTTCTTCTTCTTCTCTTCTTCTCTTCTTCTTCTTCTTCTTCTTCTTCTTCTTCTTCTTCTTTCTTCTTCTTCTTCTTCTTCACCACCACCACACCACCACCACCACCACCACCACCACCACCACCACCACCACCACCACCACCACCACACCACCACCACCACCACCACCACCACCACACCACCACCACCACCACCACCACCACCACCACCACCACCTTCTTATTATTATTATTATTATTATTATTATTATTATTATTATTATTATTATATTATTATTATTTTATTATTATTATTATTATTATTATTATTATTATTATTATTATTATTATTATTATTATTATTATTATTATTATTATTATTATTATTATTATTATTATTATTATTATTATTATTATTATTATTATTATTATTATTATTATTATTATTATTATTATTATTATTAATTATTATTATTATTATTATTATTATTATTATTATTATTATTATTATTATTATTATTATTATTATTATTATTATTATTATTATTATTATTATTATTATTATTATTATTATTATTATTATTATTATTATTATTATTATTATTATTATTATTATTATTATTATTATTATCATTATTAATGTGAAATGTTATATAATTGTGTAATATTGTATATATATTTTAAGATGTAATATAAATTTAACTGACATATGCAAACAACATGTATTGTGTTATAAAAGGGTGAAAATAAATACAGATACAAACAAAACTTTAAGAGCTTATCTGTCATTTGTCACAAATCACACAACTCTAGCTTCTTTCTAGATTAATGAACGGAAATGAACGCACGATGAATGGAATGGCTGACATGCTCAAATGAGTCCAGGGTCAATAGAGCTTGGAGTTACCTGACATTTGTCTTTCAGGATAAGGGAAAACTCCGGAAAAAAACCTTATCC
>CM060947.1:239996485-240123631 GCA_030765055.1 Mantis religiosa | reverse complement strand
CTCTTGAACGTGAGGCAGACACGCTACCATCTACGCTACCGAGGCGCGCACACAACTCTAGCTGTAATAGTTTTTGTTGTTAGTATGCGTTTGTTAATACTTGTACATTTTTAAGTAGCTAGATGCTATTTATTTCTCTTGGTTATGCAAATAACGGTGGAATTTCAAAGCGACTTTTTAAAATGTTACTATTACTTTTCCCTCCTCATTCCTACAACGAAATGCATAAATGATAAATGTAAAGTTATACAAGCAAACATGTGACCCTTCGTGCTTCTAACGAAGTATCCCTTGGGAGAGAGGGATAAAGGGAAATACTTGAAGAGTGTCCACATTTTGGTGACTACGTTCGCATGACTGAATTGCGTAACGTTTCCATTTCAACTCTGGCGACGCCGCTTAAGCTCACCCATAAACTCCTGCTCTCCCGGGGGCTACCTGAAAGGGAGGACCCCTCCTGAGGTAAAACCTAGCTCAGCAAACAAATAAAACCTCAACCGTCCAAATACAACGCGCCGAACATCGTCGTCTGGTCTTTCAAATCTGAAACAGATGACGAAGGAAACAACGTCAACGCAAAATGAGGAAAAGGAAGGTCGTGGTAGAAGATAAAGCACATCAGCATATTAGCCTATCTATCAGGAAAAATCACAGAGCAGGAATCGAACCCAAGATCTCCCAAATGCGAGTTACAGGCGTTACTGCGGAACTATATCGGTCGGTTATAAAATTTGTGTGTAATGAATGTTTAACCGAGCGGGATGGCTCAGGTGGTTTCGTCTGTGGTCCGCATTCAGTAGACTCGGTTTCGATTCCCGTGGCCGACCTACCTGACAAATGGGTTTTATTCTTGTTTTCTCCCGGGTTACATCCCCCGAATTTCCTGTCCCTCCATATCATCTTCATTATCATTTCATATCATCTCTCATCTGATGGTCTCTTTCAGTGTCGGCGGGTATTTCGGTGGTGCATGCCAGGATGACATGCTTTAAGGAAAACTACTTCCTCCTCCGGTAGGTCGTTTGCCGGTCTGAGCTCCTCTGCTGGGACCTCACGTAGGGGAGGGCATGCGTCCCCTGCAGCTCGCGAGGTGCCGGCCCTGCGGACCCTTAGCACTCGTGGTACCTCTGACGCTACTAGAGGAACCTCGGGCCAAACATTCAAGCCCCTCCCTGAATAGGAGTTGTTCGGATTGGGTTGGACTCGAGGGAGCAATGTGTTCCCGACACCCACGGAGAATTGGTTACTTACGGTCAGGCTACGGCCGCCCGGAGGGGGTAGAGGGTTGCCTCATAAGTCCCGGGTACTAACCTGCAGAGCTAGTAGGTATGCTAGATCACCAGGCGGCACCACCGAGGTTATTCGGTAGTCTTACCAGCGGGGTTGACTCGCGTAAGTGGCGTATCCACTTTCATCCCGTATTGACGCTATGCTCAGTGGGGTGGGGGCCTTTTTTTTAAGAAATCAGGTATTGCCCTATGGAAAGAGCCCCGGAGTATCCATCGCTCCCGGGTAGAAGGAAGCCCCGGGTCCTTGGTCTTACGGGTTCAGGACTAATGGGAGTACCCTGATACAACACCACGCCAGGATCAAGGAAGCCGAGGAAGACGAGATCCAAGAACATCTCCGAATACTTCTAGCTTGAAAAATGACGATTGTGTACATACAATAACTGTACACATACCACAAAGATTGTTAAACTAAAAAAAAGTATTAAAATAATAAAGAAAACTAATACTAAAACAAAATGAAACTATATATAAAATAAAAAAAATAAAAAATAAATATATAATAAAATAAAGAAAAGAATATATTAAAGAAAAAAATTATATGTGATATTAAATAAAATATAAATATGACAAATACTAACAGTATTGCAATTAGCCAATAACGACAAGTGACAAATTGTTAACACATGCATACATAACCTAATAAAGCAAAAAAAAAAAAAAAAAAAAAAAAAAAAAAAAAAAAAAGCCCTCCTCCCCTCAACTCCAAGTAAAGTCAAGGCTGAAGAGGGTACACCCCTGAAGCAGCCATAGGGCGAAATAAGCCAGGGTGAAATAAACCCAAGGGCGAAATAAGCCCTAAAATCCCCCTGTAGTAATAGTAGTGGGAGTAGAACCTCTGCACATAACTCCTCTGTGGGACCATTTCGTGACCGTCAGCCAGGGACCTTTGGGGCTCGGATCGCCTGCCTTGGTACCATTAGGGCTTGGCTGCTGGGCTCGTTGCCGTCCCGCAGTAGGGGGGGGGGCGAGTCCGTTGTCCTGGCCTGTCCGGAGGAAGTCTCTATCCAAGTAAACTGTAGGGACCCTGCCCTCTGTACTGTTGTGGCTCCTTGGGTCGGCCGCCCTCTGTCTCCTTCACCTCATCCTTCCTCCTGGCGGTGTCTCCACTTAGGGGCATAGAAACAATTGGCCCAGCATGGTGACCTACGTACCAAATCCCCTCCGTAATGAAATCACAATCCCAGTGTATGTTTATCTCAATTAAGAAGTAGGCAGAAGAAAATACTTTTGCAAGGAGAGTTTGTAGAAGAGAGAGTAGAAAAATGATGTGAATGCAACGAATAGGATATTTCCTTTTTTAATTTTGTGGAAAATTAGCGAAGATTGAAACCACCACTAAATTTGGATTTCCTGATCTCTATTTAACTTATACTAGTGTCCTGTAGGTTTAAAAAAAGAGAAAACAAACGTTTTCTTTAAATAAATTACATAATATATATATATAACATAATAAATGAAAAACAATGTGTAAATACTCTGTAAAATATACATTAAGTACATTTTGTTTGTTTCTACATCTATCTGCATAGACGCAGATGCAATATTGGAATTCAGTAAGCTTTCCTCAACCAGGACGTGAACCCAAGAGCGTTGCCAGAGGCAGAGAAGTGTATTTTTTTAAATGACAGCAGCAAGAGCAGCTCTTTTTGATGCTCTCATGCTGCTGTGAATACCTGAGGGAGCCATCAACCAGAGTGGTTTGTTTTATCGTTTGTGAAAGTTGCTGAACTTCCCTCTTTCTGCTGGCTTTCATTTCTTTACAAGTATGGCTAACTTTTATCTCTCGATACAAGAGTTATTTTAACTTAACTGTATTTTCTATGTAGCGCAGCATCACAGAAAAAGCACTGAGGATAAACACTTGCATACAGCAGCTAAGGTTAGAATTAAATATCGTATTTAAATGCACACGTGTAGATGATACAAACATATGCGAAGTGCCATTTATTCTTTACACTAGAAACATTTGAATTTGTTTCTCTTAAAGTACCGCTTTAGATTTCAAATACTCAGTTTTAAGTTCTGTATCACTTTTTATAGTAAGAAAAATCATCGTATTTTACCCAAAACTTTATATCGAGATTCTACAGAAATACACGCTTTGATATCCCCTTATAGAAAACTGCATGTTTATATAGATATTACGACGGCTGTTCAATAAAGAATGATCACATTTTTTTTGACAACGTACCTTTACTCATCCTCATAATTTTGACGGTACTTCTCAAAATAGTCTCCCCTGAATGCGAAGCACTTGTCCCAGCGTTTCTGCAAGTTTTCAAAGACATGCTGGAAACCATTTCTGAGAGATCCTTCAAAATCGCCTCCGCAGCCTTCACCAGTGCTTCTGATGATGGATAATGCCTCCCACGAAGGCGTTTCTTCAAGTTAGGGAATATAAAAAAGTCACATGGGGCTAAATCCGGACTATAGGGAGGGTGAGGGATGCACTTTACGTTGATTTTTGCAAGATATTCAACAACAACATTGCCAATATGCGGTCGCACATTATCGTGGTGTAGCATCCAGCCTGCTTCACGGAAATGTGGTATTTTGCGCCTGATATGGACTTGCCATGTTTTCAGGACATCCCTGTAGTATTGTCCAGTTACTGATGTGTGTGCAGGTACAACATACTGATAAACCATTTCATGAATATCAAAGAATGAGCTGACCACTTTTGATTTTTGGGGGTGGGTGATGAAGGAGATTTCCACACTGAGCTTTGCTGTTTGGTCTCAGGATCAAAATGATGTAGCCAAGTTTCATCAGCTGTGATTACGTTTGAAAGAAACTCCGGAACTTCCTCTAATATCAAATTTAACTGCATGTAGACCTGCATGCGAATGTAGTTTTGTTCGGGAATCAACAGTCTTGGAACATCGCGCACAAACACATCTCATGTGTAATGTTTCTGTCACCAACGTGTTGGTGGCACCCAATGAAATGTTCAGTATTTCAGAAATTGAACTTAAGGTAATTCGTGGATCCGCTCTCACAATGGCAGCAGCAGTGTTGATGATTTATTCCGTAACAACACTAACTGGAGCACCGGGTCCACCTTCCTTTGAAATTGACTGTCTCCCCTTTTTAAACACTTTAAACCACCTTCGAGCTATGCTGTAGGGAAGAACAGACTCTCCATAGGCCTCCTGTAACATTGTAGGCCTCAACTGAAGATTTGTTGAGAAGAAAGCAGAATTTCAAAGCCGCATATCGTTCCTCGAGTGTTACCTCCATTGCAGCGGAAGGCGATACCGAATGTGTCTGAACTTGCCTGGTTCTCATTGGCGGGAACCAAGAGTACCAACAATGAAACTAGTGCGGCGTTTTTCTTTTACATCAAACTATCAGAATATAATAAGATTGAATTTTAGTTCGAAAAATTATAACCGTAACAGTTTCAAGAAATCTTAGTGACTTTGTTTTATTTTTAACATGTAGCATTTTTTAAATTATGGTTTATATTTTAAAGGGGTTTCAACAATTTTATTATACGTCTTAAACTAAGTATGTTGTAAATATTCTCTAATTGCGAAAACCGCATATACGCGCCAGGAGAAACCACGACTCACTTTCACTACAGCACTCCATTCATGATGCTGTGGTAGGGGACGCAGCGGCCAGGTGGCTGGGCTGGGTTATATATATATATATATGTGTAGTGTTTAACGCCCGCTTTTACTGCATACGGCACCGCAGGCGGTGACACTGATGATGCATGAGATGAAGATGGAGCACCGGTGGAATGAGATGGCGGGGAAACCGGAGGTCCCGGAGAAAACCCGCCCCAACGCCGTGTTGTCCACCACAAATCTCACTTTGCGGTCGCCTGGGATCGAACTCGGGCCGCCTTGGTGAGAGCCAAGCGGTCTAACCACTGAGCCACGGCGTGGCCTTGGGCTGGGTTAGTGCTATATCTAATATGTTGAAATTTCTATTAATATTCTGTGAACTTCTGTTTATTCTATGCACTTCTGAATATGTGGAAATATTGAAGGATTGGCAAAACCTTATTACATGAAGAATGTAGAGCCTATTTAAATATACAGTTGTGGAGAATAGGGGTTCCCCCCCTAAAGGATTAACCGTTATTAAAATTACCGTGTTTCAAGTCTAGACCTTTCCTAAGCGTCATATAACGAGCATTCTTGAAAGTTTGCTTTCATGATTTTCCCTGCTTTTCTTTTCTTTAAAAGCTGTTTACCAGGAACAAAGGTTTGAGCGTCTTTCCTCATGCTAAAACCTTCTGGATTAATTTGAAATGATTCTTATATAAAATATATATCTCAATTAGTATGACACACTTAAAAACTCTTTAGAGGTATTCTGTAATAAGCAAAGAATATTTTTGTAAGTGAGAGAGCATAATGCTTGAATGAGAAAAGGAGTTAATTTTATAGATAATAGATGATTTAAAAATGAAAAACAAATAATTAAATCTTTTAAAATCGAGAAAAAATATAAATAATTTATTTTAATATAATCTGAAACACAAGATTTTTAATAATATTTGGCCTTGAAAACCAAGAAAATTGCTGTAAAATGTGCAACATTAGTGCATTTTAGTTTACAAATAATAAAGCTGTGACATACTTAACTCCACTTTATTTTTAACAAAGTTTCTAATTTATAAACCACCAAGCAAGTTTGATAATTTTTCTACTCTTCAAAGACACTGTTCATTCCAACGGATATAGGCTATTTTACTTATACTTCCATGTACATGGCATTCTTAAATGAGTTAAAGACCAAAATTATAAAACAAATTTTTCGAGGGAGGTTGAGGAAATAACAGTTACAACATTTTTAATTGAAAACACAAACAAGTTTCCTACACAAAGTTACGGCATCAAAACAGATCTGAATCTTCCTAATTCTAAAGAAAACATTTTAATCAGAGAAAACCCACTGACTTTTGAATCAATTAATATTCAATTAGATTTTGAACAAATAGTTACAAAATCTGAAACTTCCAAACCTGTACTAAAAGCACTAGCATTAGAAACTGTGAACAATAGATACCCACCCGAAGAATGGTTACATATCTACACAGATGGATCTAACTTTGAGAACAACTCAGGAGCAGGAATTAAGTGTGCACTGTTCTCATTCTATCAACCAGCAGGATACCACACAACAAATTTTGATGCAGGAGTAACGGCTATTCATATTTCACTCCAACACCTTCTATACAGAATAGATAAATTAAAAAATGCTGTCATACTTTCTGATTCTAAAGCAGCATTATGTGCAATAAGTTCATATAAAATGAGGTCAATCCAAATTAAAGAATGTTACAAAATGATCCAACAACTTCAAAAACTACAGAAAAGAATTATATTGCAGTGGATACCTGCACATTGTGGAATTGCTGGAAATGAATCAGCTGATTTTCTTGCCAAAATGGTGCAAATTTAATTCAGAACAAAAGTAAAAACTTACCCTTTACATCCATATAAAGATTAATTAAAACAGATATAAAAACAAACAAAACCAATCAATATCTAACAAAGCCAAAGATAAAAAATAGAACATTTTAATTAAAAATACAGAAATTATTCCAGAAATGTCACATAAAGCTACAGTAGCAAATTTTAGATTACTTACGGAACATGATTATTTGGCTAAACACTTACATAGAATAGGCATTTATACAAATCAAAATTGTCCTCTGTGCAACAAAGAGGAAATGACTGGAGAACATCTTTTAACCTGTGAAGCCCTACCTGCCGGATCCACTACACAGAAATATTGGAGAGCAAGAGAGCTAATGGCTTCATTGCCAAAGCCTAGCATTTGAAAACAACAACATCAATATAACAGCATACCTCGATATTTCATATTGTGACTTCGTGGGTTCGTAGAAGTCTTGTTTGCAGAAATTTGAAGTGCTCTTTATTACAGTAAAAAGACGCTTGGTACAACCCTGGCAACAGTGAAAAGACGTGACATACACAACAGCAGTCTTGAAGGTCGTCTTGTTGTTCTCAGCTGCACGTAAACAAAAGAAATCACTGCGGTACACTTCAAATGTCCTCGCGCCGGCTGCGGCTTGCGGGAGCAGCACAACAATACCTCGGTAACAATATGCATTAATTCTTTTGTACTTGAGTTACAATCACGTTTTTTTAGCAGGGCATTGCTAATACTAGAAACCAATGAATCAGTATTTTATAATTAACGACAGAGTGAACCATTTTTTCTCGATTGTGAGAAGACTGTGAGTTAAAAGTATAGCTTGGTAAAAAGTTGTACATATTGCCGCGGCAACGGGCATAAAAGTTTCGACGCAAACAGATAACATACGGATAGTGTTTCACGGTAATAAAGAGCTTCCATAAGCAGTTAAAGATAGCGCGAGATACCTGCCGAAACAAACGAACTGAGATAAATGGAAATTTCTGGTGACATCTTGATTGTTAGAGATTTTTCGGTTTCTTTATTGTTCCGGAAATATCTAGAATTTATCAATGAGGTATTTAAGAAGGCGATGACTCGCCAAGAGTCAGTGGCGAAGAGTCGTAAACAGAAAACAGTTGTAGAATGTTGTAAAGAGAGCTCATCGACCTTTGAAGATTGTGTTTTATATTGAAAAGGTACTCTCTTCCTCGAGTTGATTAATTAACTCTTAAGGAATATATGGAATATTGAATGTTAAAGGAATATATACACGTATTGAAACAAGTATCTTGTGTGCAGTGTCAAGTTTGTTACGGACTCTGAATCGGTAGGATTTTACTCCCCTAGGAAGGCCGACCGCAACCATAAATGTTAAGGGTCGCACCCGGTGTTTATTTTCAAGCATAGTTTTGACAGGAAGGGGACATCTTAGGTGGTCTAGAGTGAGGTTCTCGTAAAAGGACTCCACATGTGTTCTACCGACCAACTAATTAAAAATAATGAACTGAAGGGGGAAGTGAAGTGTCATATGACCTATCTGGGAACAAATATATATCTAAAGTTCAGTCGGTAGCTAAGGGTTGAGCTAGACCGTAGTGCGATACCACTCGGACAGAAATCACGTTCATTAAATTCAGTTGGCAACTGAGGGCCAAAATGAACGGACGAGTAAACTAAAGAAATCGCGTCCAATTAAAGGAAGTTAGTTGCTAGGTGCCAATTCGATGAGTCGTGTTATAGACACGGGAGTACAATCACGCCAGAGCGAAGCCTACTATTCGGAGTTGGCCTAATTAACATGTATTTCGAGAGTAATTGAAATACAACCGATCGCCATAAGAGAATTAACCTGTTTTTCTTTTTTAAGTGCCCCAATTGATCCACCCAAAATGCCCTGAATCAAGAGATCCTTACCACAGATCCTATATTCATGAATGTTAGGATAACTCCGAGAGCACCCGAGGACATCAATATTTTCAAATTTTCATTGGCGAGGCCGACGACCCAAGGAGTCAAACCCATGCCACATAATTGGAGCCGAACTAAGGGGAAACTCAACACACACCTCATGCAACAATATGTGATGTAATGTTGTTACGTGAGAATTGAACAGTGTATTTCTACGGAAATAAAGAACATTTAGAATTTTGGCAAATTGGACTTTTAATTCTACGAACACACAAAGTCACAATATATTTAAAATTGCATACAGATACCGTATTCACTTATGCAATTACCTGACCATTCCAATCGATTATTGTTTCACAGTGGAAGGATAGTTATGGGCTATGTAGAATTTTTCTGAGTTTGGAAAACTGTTGGGTGCTTAGATACTCTACTATTCCTATACTTTTGTGGAAATATCAGGGGATTTTTTCATCTGTTACTGGACATAGCGGGGGCTGCACGTAGTTACAGTAATAAGGAGTAAAGGTGAAGATTCATCACAGAATTCTTGTAGATCATTCTACAATAATTTCATAAATGTATTTATCATTCTGGTAAGCAGGTGATTTACGTTCAACTTAACCACGAGAGTAGGTACATTAGGTAAGGTTACCCTCAGCTACCACGTGAGAGAGGTATTTATTTTTCTTTACGCCCGAGTGCTCGTAAGGCTGGGGGCAGCTGCGGATTGTTGTGCTGGGTTACCATGGCGATGGCTTGCTCTCACCGTGGTGCAGTTCTGCTCTCCCGGACTTGTGAGATATTGATCTCAACCCCGGACTCGCGGCAACAGATTTAGCCCAGCCGCGCACTTAGCCACGTGCAAGGTATAAACAAGACCTGCCGGCGGGCGGGCGGGCGAGCATCGAAGTCTGGGCAAAACACGTGGCACATATAAACGCTATCTGCCATCCTATTTTATTGCTGGTTTTTCATTGGTTGACATTTTATTTCCCGAGATGTATTTCAGACTATCAAAATCGGCAATTTCTTTCCCGTTATTTTATTAGTTCTCTTATTTTTTCTGTTACTCTCTCATTGCCATCCCCTTTCTCTTCTCTATATCTTTTGCTGCTTTTCCTGTCACTTTCTCCCTTAGTTTGTTCTCCTCCCTAGGCGCCTCTCTCCTCTTCCTCCCATTTTGCAGCCTACATCTTATAAGTTATCTTGAAAATTAGCAATACAGTTTGATAAATTGAATTTTAATTGAAAAGTTTGAAGTACATTTGTTTTCGTGGCTGGTGAGTCCCAATAACAAATGAGGTTCGCACACCAGTGGTTCCTGCGCTGCCTAATCACAAAATAATGTAATATTTAATGCTGCATAAACTTAAACCTAAGAGAACTTTGTAGCTGCGACACCAAAATTCGGACTAATTAAGCTATAAACTACGAAACAGCTACAGGGTGTCCATAAATGAATATCGGGGTTTTAACGCTTTATTACATTATAACATTATAACATTATAACATTAATTTTATTAAACTTACAGTAATGAAATATATGTCACATGAAAGAGCAACTCAAACAGTTTTATATACGAGCTTACTGTAAGTTTAATAAAATTAATGTTATAAAGCGTTAAAACCCCGATATTCATTTATGGACACCCGGTATATTCGTGTCGTTTCGAAACAACGAGGGATGTTCAATAAAAAA
This sequence comes from Mantis religiosa, assembly GCA_030765055.1. Lineage (NCBI taxonomy): Eukaryota > Metazoa > Arthropoda > Insecta > Mantodea > Mantidae > Mantis > Mantis religiosa. Next base: position 240,113,329 of record CM060947.1, on the reverse strand, counting down.
TGACCACACTTTTCTCATTATTATTATTATTATTATTATTATTATTATTATTATTATTATTATTATTATTATTAGTTACTAACACTCCCCACATGGCAACCTTGGCCTTCGGGGTAACCTCACCCCACCAAGTGATGACCGGACCCATTTCTCAGGTGGAGGCACCCAGAGGGCGGTGTCCATTACCTCCGATGATAGGGTGATAGTGAAGATGGCGGTGAGGTAAGAGGACCTACAGTTTTTACCGTGGACTCCGAACCACGTTGGGCATAGGGGATACTTCACGTGTGCTAGACAGAGGTGAAGGCGTGGATAGGGCCGACTTAAAATCGCCAACCCCAGAGCCGGGAATCGAACTCGGGACCCTTAGAACGGGAGCCGCGAACGAAACCACCGCGCTACCCCGGCGCCCATATTATTATTATTATTATTATTATTATTATTATTATTATTATTATTATTATTATTATTATTATTATTATTATTATTATTATTATTATTATTATTATTATTATTATTATTATTATTATTATTATTATTATTATTATTATTATTATTATTATTATTATTATTATTATTATTATTATTATTATTATTATTATTATTATTATTATTATTATTATTATTATTATTATTATTATTATTATTATTATTATTATTATTATTATTATTATTATTATTATTATTATTATTATTATTATTATTATTATTATTATTATTATTATTATTATTATTATTATTATTATTATTATTATTATTATTATTATTATTATTATTATTATTATTATTATTATTATTATTATTATTATTATTATTATTATTATTATTATTATTATTATTATTATTATTATTATTATTATTATTATTATTATTATTATTATTATTATTATTATTATTATTATTATTATTATTATTATTATTATTATTATTATTATTATTATTATTATTATTATTATTATTAAACTACCTAAACATTAAAATAAGAGCTGAAGCTTTACTGGCGACGAATATATTCCAGATCTCCTCGGGAAACAAGCCAGTTGTAAAGACGATTATAAATCGACTTTTCGGGAGTGTGCATCTCTCCTAGCGTCAGGATATTTTAATAAATGTTATAACCACAAGTGTATGACTGGATATAACACAAATATCATCAAAGACAAAACACTGTATTTATTGGATATAACAGAAATATACCAAACAAATTGTTTAATGCAACCTGATAAGTCTGAGCTGGCAGAAAATTGCTTTGATAACGATCATAGAGTCAACTTTCGGGAGACGACGACCATCTTGGCAAAATGCAACAGTTGCTGGGAGCGGAGAGTTAAGGAGGCGTTAGCCATTTCCTCCGAGAGGAGCACGCTTAATCGTCATCATCATCATCAACTTTCAGGATAGGCCAGATAGGCCTGTTTCGGCTCAGAAGTGGTCATCCCAGCGTCTCCGTGGTCTTCCAACATCTCTAATACCAACTGGTTTATACTGCAAGGTCTGTTTGGTGAGTCTTTCTTCTGGCATTCGAGAGAGATGATCTTGCCATTTAAGTTTTAACTCCCTGATTTTGTCATTTAAATCAAATATTTTTAGCTGTTCTCTTATTGTTTCACTTTTAATGTGATCTTTAAGACTACAACCAGCTACGTACCTCAAACAATTCATTTCAGCCGTTTCAGTTATTATTTTATCTTTTCTATTGAAGGTCCAGGTCTCGGCTCCATAAGATATAACAGGCACTGCCATAGTTTTATAAAACTTTAATATGGTATCTCTTCTTGTTTTGTTTTTCAATGTTCGTTTTATAGTGTCACATATGTTTTGAAATTTATAGATCTTTGGTTTTAAATTTCTGTCATATTCATAGGAAATATCACATCCTAAGTAATTAAAATATTTAACTTGTTATAGTATTTTGTTTTTGAGGAACATTTTGGACCGTGGTGGGTATTTTACCAATAAAAGACATCACTTTCGTTTTCTCTGCTGAAATGATAAAATTATAGTTTGACGCTTAATCGTGATGCTGGATTTTATTTCAGCTTCTCTTGGAACTGGCCTTAAAATGGAAATCCGTCGACTTAAGAAGCACAGATATACACAGCTTGATCATCAGTTAAGGAGTTACTTTTCTTTGACCTAATTAATATTCGATACTCACGCCATCTCCTGACCTGGCATTTAATTTACTGAAACAGTGTTTTGTTCAGTAATGCGAATTTTGATAGTGTTCTGTCTTTGTTTATATTTGTGTTATATCCAGTAATAAATTTTGTGGTTACAGCATTCCTTTAAATATCCTTATGATGGCAGCGATGTAAGCTCCCGAAACGTCGATTTCAAATCGTCTTTTCACCTGGCTTGTTTCCCGAGAAGATCTGGAATATACCTAAACATTAATCATTTATACATTTTGAAATAAAAGTTTGTCAGAAATAAAACGGTTTAAACATTATGTAACAAGAAAGACGTAATAATTGACACGATATTTGGATTTTTCCTCTCAATATTTGCCAAAATCATGCCATCGTTGGGGAAAGTAATTAATGTAGGAAGTGCATTATACTCCCAAAAAGTTGACACCAGGGTTTCACTAGACATATACCTGAATAGAAAACAAACGTTTCCAAATACCTGAGTGTTTTGTTTTCGTTAATAACGTAAGGACAAAATGTTGGATAAACACTAAATCTCTAATTTAAGACCAGAATCTTCTAAAGATGCGACATCAATTTTCAAAGAAATCCCCGTCCTTGAATGAAATTTTATGTAGAAAATATTTCTATGTATTTTTATCTTTGTAAAAGGTCTCTAATGTTTTTAAGTACAATAGGCTGCTATGTTACTTTCCTCCGGTGCGGACGTGTGGGTCTGTTGATGCTGTAATGACAGGGAAAAACAGTGCATCGTTTGTAGAGTCGTGTTTGTGCAAGCGGTGCAAGTCTAAGGCGAATTATGACTTTAAATATGTTATTTGCGAAAGTATGTTTCATAACAATTGTGCAAAACTTGTTAGTAATATGTTTAGCCAATAGATGGCAGGGCATGTTGATATTTGTGTTAAATACATAATACTTGAATAAATATCACACGGTACCCTTAACTTGGTCGCACTGTTTATAAATACATACAGATATCTAATAGTTTAAATAATTTATGAATTGGAGGAGCTGTAATTGAAACTTTTTAAATAAATAAGCAAATTCTCTCTAACGACTCAACTCTAAAGTCAATGGAATTGAATTGAAAAGTGAATTGAATGTACGTAAGCCTTAAGCCCAACGATCAAGTTATTAGAAATGTTAATGTAATTTTTGTAGCGGGAATTAGCCTATTCGGCTTAATTACCCGTAATTATTATACCAATATATTTTAAAGCTTTAAGCTTATTTTAAGTGTATAGTGCGTCATTTATCCAGCAAATGTTCACAAACTTGTTTAATTCTGGATGCTTTTGTATAACACAAAGCGCACGAAAAGTAAATTATAGCTGCAGTAAATATAAAACTCTGAGAACACTAAATTTATGTCACATATGTTGCATTACATATACAGTTACTCCAAAAAGTATTCGTCTAATGCATGGGTCTATGTTTAAGGATGTATGGATAGTGGAAAATCATCAGCATAAGTACAGGAGGGACACTGTCTGATTTATTTATTAGTGAAAAAGAGAATACAATAAAGAAACATATAGCATCTATTCATATAAACATAGTTAAACAATCAAAAGTAAAGATATGCAATATAGGATACAAAAGAAGTATTCGTCTGCATACTGAAAATGGTGTAGAATGTTACGGTTAGTACTTAGTAGGCCCTCCATTCCTCTTTATAATCTCTTGCAGTCCCCTTGGCATGGATTTCACCAAAGATTGTGTTGTTTCCACTGTACTGTTACGCCATTCCTCTAGTACAGCGTTCTTTAAATCATTCATACTAGATATCTAATAATTCCTAATATTTTTGTTCAGTATACTCCACAAATTCTCCATTGGATTCATATCTGGGTGATACGAAAATGAAGGTGGTGGCGATCAAGTGTTACCACAACCCCACGTTGTGCAACAGTTTGAAGCAAATATTATAGTGAGCAATGAGGTTTCTCTCAGGGTATGCGTGGATGGGTGTGAGAAGGAAATTTTACAACACTGGAATGCCCGTCTCCAAATTATTTTTCACTGCTTCTTATTTAAAACCTCGAAATGGAAGCTGCCGACCGAGGGTTACCAATCTCGGTTTATAGTGACTGAATGCTAATTATATTTCTGGATAAATTTTGATGACCCGACAAATATTCAAGACAGAACAAGTTGACCGCTCTAATAGGCTTGACGTCTCAGACTCCTCTCTTGATATCGGCTACAGGCCGGATAATGTTTATAATGGTTTTCTAGCCGCGAACCGTCTCCCTCGGCCTTACGCCGGAGAGTGCCTCCCTGACCACAACTGCGCGTGTATATATCTCTAGCTTTACCTCTCAAAACTCTTTTAAACAAACAAAGTCCTTTTGTGGCTGTTTTGGTCGCCATTGTAAACGATCCAAAGAATTCCCTATTCATATACAAGTGACAATTCCTTTAGAAACCTTCTAAGGACACTGCTCCTTTCATTCATGGCATTGTTACAAACACTTTCCCCAATGGACTGACCTTGGCCTTGGTCGTCACAAAGAACCCACATTCCTTCGACATCTATCATGACTGCTTCTGTCAAACCATAATTTCGGTATCATGGGGATTGCGGTGGTGTCGGCATCCATCGTGGAGTATTATACAGCAACCACAGCCTTCCATCTAGAGCTGCGTGTTTTGAATCATTATCTTGTGTGAAAATATAATCCTCAGAAAGACCCATATTATTCTCAATTCTGGACAGGTGTGTTTTAAGGATGTTTATATAAACCTTATGGTTCATAACGCCATGAATAAAATACAAATCTACCACACCATTTGCACTCATGCAGCCCCAGACAAGTACTGAACCGCCTCCATGTTTAACTGAAGCTGTTATATTTTTATCCTCAAGCTAACAATTCTTTTTTCTCCACACTATTACTTGTCCTTTTGACTTAAAGAGCTCAAAACGACTCTCGTCAGTAAATACAACCTTCTTACAGAAATCAAACCCATCGTATTTGTGTTCTTTTGCAAAAGTAACTGGCTTCTTTCTGTTGATTTTACTAATGTATGGTTTTCTACGGGCTGTTCGGCCTCCATACGCAGTTTCATAAAGCACGTTTCCTATAGTTTATGCTGAAACGGACTTTACTGTGTGTGTCTGAACTGCAATAGCAAGTTTTGGAGCACTAAGTTTAGGATTTTTCTTGAGTTTTCTAAGTAACTGTCGTTTCTCCATCTCGGATAGAACTGTAGGACGACAGCTTCTTGATTGATTTTCATAAGTTTTGTTTTGATCAAACCTGTGTATAATAGTCTTCACTTTACTGGTAAGTCTTCCAATAATTTATCGAATTTCTTGGTTAGATTTTCGTTTTTTAAATAATCTGACGGGAATTTCTCTCTCTTCTTTTGTAGCTTCACGACGCTTTTTTTTAAAGCTTTATTGAAACAAAAACAAGGATAATCGCTTCTTATGTGGAAGCGGGGTTAGGTGAGGGAAAGTTTGGGTAGGTTTATGCAGATCCCGCGATAAGCACTCTGGTAATTATCGTTTATTTCTAGCAGCACCTATCATGCTGCCTGGCGTAAGTATAAGGCCAGGATGGCAGGCATGGCTTGCGCCCTGGAAGCCAAACTGGGGAGTCAGGGTGGATTTTGTCGATGTGCTCGGTACTAAGTGTTCAGTCGGCGTAGATGGCCCAGGTATGGGTTAACTGTTAAATTTATAGCTCTAATTTGTTCGCCGATGGTGTGTTTGTGGTCGTATGAGTCGTGGTGGGCTTGGAGTGTTCGAACGATCCTGTGCAGGTCGATCTTGCTGCTGTCTAGTCCGTTGGCTAAGGTCTGAAGGGTAGATGGGATGTCCATGGTGGCAGATTGGTGTGTTTGCTTGATGAGTGGCTCTAAGTTATGGTACTTGTCTTCTGCTTCTGAAAGTTTGTTGATAACATCCTCCATTCGATCCAGGCGGGTGGAGAATTTTGTGAGTTCGGATGTGAAGTAGGTCAGAAAGGTGTGGAAGCTCTTTGCTGTCGCCTCTATGATGGTCTCCTCGAGCTGTGTGATGATCTCTGCGGTGTCTTGTGCTGTGTCCGTTGAGGTCGGCTGGATGGTCGTGGCGGCGGAGGTGAGTTGCGTCTCCAGGGCAGCCAGGCGGTTATCTGTGTTATGAAGTTCGGTCGTATCTTGCTTGAAGCAGTCCTGAGTTCCTCATAGAAGGCTGGCGTAGGTGGTGAGGAATGGCCCGGGACAGGAGCTGCCGGTGTGGTGGTTCTGCGCCTGTTGTTCGGATTGAGCGGGCACTGTGCCTGACCTGTGTAGTGGCCAAGGCCATCGCAGGTGGCACAGTAGCGTCGGCGGCGGCGAAGGTCGTAGCGCGTGCAACCGGATGTCAGTGATGAGGCACCGCAATAGTGGCACCGAGGTGGAGCGTTGCACGTTGAGGCGTCGTGTCCGTAGCCACAGCAGCGTCGACATGTGTGATGGCGTAACGCTCTGCTAGCCTCGATTCTGAGACACTGCCCTAACAAGGGCAGGCCCGTCCTCAAGGCAGCCTCGTAGTCTGCTATGTCGGCGAGCTGTAGCCGGACAAGGTTAGAAGGCCCATGGCGCGTGGTGATTCTGGTGGTCTTGAGAGTAGAGGGTCAGAGCTGTTGAGCGGCGACGAGTATGTAGCGGATCGGGAGATCTCGTGGGACCCCGCGCATAACTGCCGAATGCGGTGCAGCGTGTTCTGGAGTGTAGACAGCGTAGGGCTCCTTTGTTGGTAGCAGCGTAGGACCTGCGGCTGGAGAAGAGCAGAGGGCTTCGGCGTAGGTTAGTTGGCTTGAGGTGGCTGTGCTGCGGGGAGACTGGCTGGCTGGTGTAGCTGCGGAGTGTGCTGGAGTTGCGTCCTGCTGCATGGACGTGGAGTCTGCTAATGCAGGCCGAGAGCGTCCGGCAGCCAGGCGTGTAAGCGGAGGACTAGGCAGACGGGCGGTGATTGGAGCCGGTTCAGCGCTGGCCCAGAACTTTCCCCTAGGCTCTCCGGCCGGCTCGCCCCCCTCTGCCAGTACCGGCAGGGAGGCGAGAGATGGTGCCCGAGAGGTGGCTGGTGAGCTGCTGGCAGATGAAGGCTGCGGCGACTGTAGCTTCGTTGCCCGGCTAGGTTGCTCCTTCTTGCCGGCGTTCCTCTTTCCCATGGTGTGCGGCGAGTTCCACCCGTATTACTTAAATAGCAGTCAACGACTTTGAAAACAGAGATGGACCTGTGAACGACAGTGGATGATACACAACTGCATAAGAAAAGGAAAGGGGTGTGTGTCAGCGAGGCACCATACCTGGGATCTTGTTTACTAGACAAATACCTGTTTGACATCAAATGGGACATGATTTTAAACAACGTAGAGCTGTGCACTAATTAAGCAATATATGAACCTACACTTTGTTTTATTTTTCAATCTAGATATCAGCCGATGTAAGGAAATAGTTATTGTTCGTTTCTTAACGATATTTTTTCAGATTGTGCTTGTTATATTCTATGTGCTATAATTAGACGAGTATGTGTATATCGTTTGTCACCTGACACAAACGAATCTCAGGTTTTGGACTTGTTAAAACCTATTTTCTCTGCGAAAAACTGTCTCTTGAAAGAATGCTAACTTTTATGCTTGTTTTAAAGTGAATATTTATGAAATTAATTATAATAAAGCTATGAATCCAAATATTTGGCCCTTAAATGCACGTGCTAGGCGTTTTTTAGTCCTTAGCTCAAGGTACATGGAAGGGAGCATTTAACTCTTCCTCACATCCACCTTCAGTTTGAAAACTCAATTAGGCTTCATACAGAAAGTTCAACAACTAAGAAATTAAATTAAATTACCCATCCAAAATAGAACCTTTCATGTCTCTTAATAACCCACTGAACATCATTGAATTAGAACACTACCTAGATTTACTTGCAGATTTTAAAAAGAAAGAATACTCATCTACAGAAGCTAAAGCATATGCCCATGAAACCATAAATGTAAGATATCCAGTTGACAAATGGACACACATCTATACAGATGGCTCCCTTTATAATCAAGAAGATGGAGCAGGAGCTACCTGTAAATTCTTTTTTTTTCTATAAGCATGTTGGAATTTACTTAACAAGTTTTGATGGAGAAATTGATGCTATTTATACTTCCTTACAAAATCTATTTGCCTGGACAAATAAGCTTTCCAACATAGTTTTCTTAGCAGATTCTAAAGAAGCTATTTAGGCTATTATTTCAAATGACTACCCAAAAACTGAAAAGATAAATAAAATTCATAATATGATTAAACATCTTCAAAATTTAAATATACGTATAGTTTTCCAATGGATACCATCTCACTGTGGAATTTCTGGCAATGAGCAAGCAGATATGTTGGCCAAGAAGGGTTCCAAAATATCTCAAACAACGAAACAAAATATCCCATATGAAACAGTTAAAAGATTAATCAAAAACATCTTCACAAAACTATACAACAACTATCTAGTTTCCTCTGAAAAACTTAATTGGAAAGATATCCAAAACAAACTAAAGACAATTCCAGAACTACCTCGAAAATCTTCAGTAGCAATGTTCAGATTAATCACAGGCCACGATTGTTTGAATGGACATTTATTCAAGGTTGGATTAACAACTTCTCCACAGTGCTGCTTATGTGGTAAAGACGATTTAATGAACATCGATCATCTAACTGTATGTGAAACTCTCCAAAATCAAGATCTAGTCTCCAAATATTGGGAAGCAAGAAGAAAATTGATTTTATTATCAAATTCTGAGCATTAAATACACACACACACACTCTCTCTCTCTCTCTCTCTCTCTCTCTCTCTCTCTCTCTCTCTCTCTTCCTGCTGCGTAGTGTACAAACAAGCAGTGTGAACCTAAATTAAAAGTGATCCATTTAAATGTTCAGTAAGCAAACGATAAATTAAATGAACAACTATTCTTAAAAGTTGAAGAACCTGACATCTTGTGTTTAATTGAGTATTGGTATAAACTTTGTACAGCCTTATATTTTGATAAGTATATACTATAGACATATTTCGTGAGAAAGGAGCATATTCATGGTGGTCTTGCAATTTATTTAAACAGTCAATTTCGGCTATCGATGTTCAATATATTACTAGCTTTTCACAAGAAATTAATTTTGAATGTGTGCTGTTAAAAGTAGATTGAAAGCAAATTTTAAAAATATTACATTATATATTTTATGTATATATAGATTGCCAAATGCTATTATTGTTGTTTTATTATCTAAAATAGAATTTATTTTAAGTTATATACACTTAACAATTTGATAATATTTGATTCATTAGATTTGACTTTTTTATATACTGAACATACAATAATGCTGCAATAGATTATGTTTACAATGTAGATATTGACTATTTTTCATCCTCATATTTCGAATCATCATGCACAGTCCTTGTTTTTAAAATTTCCAAGCTCTATCTTCAAGGAGATGCAACAGAAGATATTTGTACTTGTAGAAATGTTTGTACAAGAAATTTGTACTTATTTCATCAATTACACATGCAAATTGGAGTGATATTTATGCAACAGAGGATGTAGATAGTGCATGGAATCATTTTATGAAAACGACTTTATATTACTTTGATTTATCTTGCCCATTAATCTTAAATAGTGTAAATTCATGCAAAGGCATATAAAATGGATAACAAGGGTTATCATTAATACGAAAAATAAACTTAGAATCCTATTTGATCTTAAAAGGCTTATAAAATGAATCTCGACTGAGGAATGTTTTGGATTTCTGCGCGTCCATGTGGCCTATCTTTTTTTTCTAATTTTTTTATTGATCGATCAGCAGTACAATGCTTTGCAGATCAGAGTGAAAAGAAGGTAACAGTACAATAAGAACAATAACACTCAGGGGTAGGCTAACAGGCCGCCCCCTAACTACATTAAGTTAGAACTCCAATAATACTCTCTGAGAAATTATGTCAATATTGAAGATGTAAGACAGACATCAAACACTAGAATCACTCGAATCAGATGTATCACTTAGAAGCAGGTCCTGTGGTAGTCTCCTCTTTAAACGTGAGGGCTGGCGCGTGCGGACGCCGTAGTTATAATGCACAGCTCCTGGAACTTCTGGCAGCGTGGAAAAGAAACGACGAGCGATTCTGCGAATGTATTCGTGAAGAGGTAACAGTCCTAGTTCTTGATGGAGCTGCTGATTGCGGATGAACCATGGAGCGTTGGTAGCGATGCAATGTGGCTTATCTGTCTGCGACCTTTGATTTCTTTACTCCACCCCTTCCTTCTAGGGGTTGTTAGCCACCTGTTGGTCTTAGTGCACTAGCTGTCCTTCTCCACTGTATATCCTATACGCTTACTTGAAGATCGTCCGCTTGTTACCTTTGTAGTTATAAGTAGAGGAAGCATTACATTCTGAGATTCCAATAGAAATACAAGTTTAGAGAAACCCTGAAAAAAACACAACATATGTTTAGAAAAATGTTCACTGCACTTATGTGTGCATAGCATAACTAAAACCTCTATTTTCTTCAAAAACGTTCCAAGGACTTTGATAAGAATGTTATGTATATGTGATAATGCAATTAAATGAAATATAAAATAAACTTTTGTTCCCTGGGAGTATATTATAAGCTTCCTTTAATTTAATTTATTTTGTAAAATAAGAATATATTAACAAATATGCAGAAACATACTTCATGAAAAATGAAGAGCATATTTAACTACAAACTTTGTTTGAAAGAAAACTTTTCGTAGCACTAGCAGATTTCTAAATATTTATTGTTCCAAGTTTAGTGCTTTCTTAAACGTTACTTAACGGACATGCTTGAAAGCCTGTGACTTTTTCATACTTTTTCATTTTATTTTTTTCCATAGTAAGAACCAGTTCTTTACCAAGACAAGATTTAAATGCTGTTATCCATATAACTGAATGGAAGCAATTCTTAGCGAAAAATATATTGCGCTTTACGCAGAGGATGAATTACTTTTTAGATTAATATATGATAATATATGACTTTGTCATTAGCAAATAAATTTATGTAAATATATCAATCAGAATTTAAAAATGTATCCATGCATGTATCCAAAATCTAAGTGTCGAATAATACTTGGTATTAAGCTCAGCATTCTCCAAAGATACCACATAAAGATTTTTTGAGTTAGCATTTGTATTATTTTCTATAACCGATCACTGTAACACCCTTACTATTCAAGAAACGCAGGCCTGTTAAAGCAGATTTATATAACATAAACTTTTTTGTAGCATTAACGATTTCCGAAATGTTAATACAAGGTGCGTTCAAGCTATCACCTTCTATTTTTTTCTCACAAAGTAATCACAAAAAAAATGTGAAACTAGTGTCACTTGTCAACATAATCTCCCTCTAGCCGTACATATTTTTCACAACGTCGACGACATGATTCCATGGCCGCTGTGAACGCTTATTTAGGTGTATGTTTTGACCACTGGAAAATCGCTGAGGTAATAGCGGCACGGAGAGTGTCTTTCATCCTGAGAAACAGCCGAAAGTCGCTAGGAGCCAGGAGCACGAGCAATCACTTCAAAGTTGTTGTCACGAAAAAAACACCTGCCGATGCGCTGGTGCGTTGTCTTGATGAAAGAGCACACGTCCAACCATTTCCGCTGTTTTTCACGCAATGTTGGAGTACTTTATTCTCCAAAACATTTTGGTAGGATGCAGCTGTCACCTTAGTGCCCTTTGGAATGCAGTGAGTAAGGTTTACACCACTGCAATCCCAGAAGATAGCCACCATCATTTTGTCAGCACTGGCGCTCACCTGAAACCTTTATGGCGGCGGTGAGTCTGTGTGCTTCCATTGAGCTGACTGGCACTTCGTCTCAGGGCTCAAAAACGGCATCCACGTCTCATCCATTGTCACAATCGATTAAGAAAGTTACATTCATGCCGTCATCACGCGTCAACATCACCTGACAATTTGCCACGCGCGCAGCCTTCTGATCATCCATCAGCATTTGTGGCACCCACCTGGAAGACCCTTTCCGAAATTTTCAGATCTTCATGCAGGATTGTGTGCACAGATTCCTGTGTGCTTCCATTGAGCTGACTGGCGCTTCGTTTCAGGGTTCAAAAAGGGCATCCACGTCTCATCGATTGCCACAATCGATTGAAAGAAGGTTCCATTCATGCCGTCATCACGCGTCAACATCGCCTGACAATTTGCCATGCTGATCATCCGTCAGCATTCGTGACACTCCCCTGGAAGATACTTTTCGCATTTTCAGATCTTCATGCAGGATTGTGTGCACAGATCCTACGGAAATGCCAATTTTGGAGGCGATCCTCAACACTCAATCGCCGATCCTCCAAAACAACTTTCTCCACTGGCTGGATCATGTCAGACTGGCTGTTGCGAGGCCGTGACTGTCTAGATTTGTTGTCACACGATGTTCTGTCTTCATTGAACTGTCGCACCCAGGAACATCCATGGCATCATGACCACATGCTTAACTCAAGTGGCGATTTTGTTTACGTCCTTCAACGTTAAGCCATATCGGACGATGAATGGAATGGGTGAAATGAGGCTCAAATGAGCTCGGGGTTCATGCAACTTAGAGTTACCCGACATTCGTCTTTTAGAATAAGGGAAAACTACACAAGAAACCGCCCGCCTTGGTAGCGTGGTGGTAGCTTGTCTCCCTCACGTTCAAGAGGTCCCGAGTTCGAATCTCGGTCTGGGTGGGTTACCCGCATAAGGTTTTCCGGGGTTTTCCCTTATCTTGAAAGGCGAATGTCGGGTAACTCTAAGCTCCCTTGACCCCCTCCCCCGCTCATTTGAGCATCATCTCACCCATTCCATTCATTGTACGATATGACTTAACGCTGGAGGACGTAAATTACACACAAAAAAGAAAAAAAAACGGAAGGAACCTTATCCGGGTAACTCACCCTGACCGAGATTCGAACTCGGGACCTCTTGAACGTGAGGCAGACATGCTACCACCACGCTACCGAGGCGGGTCTCAAGTGGCGATGAATTTCAATAGGTGTCACACCACGAAAATGGAGAAAACGAATGATTACACGCTGTTCTTGCAATGAAAATGTCGCCATTTTAAGTATCAAAACACTCATAACTCGGCCGCGCCGTGGCTCAGTGGTTAGACCGCTTGGCTCTCACCAAGGCGGCCCGGGTTCGATCCCAGGCGACAGCAAAGTGAGATTTGTGGTGAACAACACGTGGCTGGGGGCGGGTTTTCTCCGGGACCTCCGGTTTCCCCCGCCATCTCATTCCACCGGAGCTCCATCTTCATCTCATGTATCATCAGTGTCACCGCCTGCAGTGCCGTATGTAGTAAAAGCGGGCGTTAAACACTACACATTTCATTTCACTCCTAACTCTCGTCGCTGCCACTAGAGTTTCATGTACTGTGCAGTGCTGCCATCTCTGTCACGTATTCACAAATGCTCCACGTGGTTTTTTTCTTTTTTTTTTTCTTTTTTTTTACCAGTTCCTATCTGGTGCCAGTCTTGGAAAAAGTAGGAGTTGTTATGGCTTGAACGCTCCTTGTAATTTGAGTTTTGAAATACTCCATACATTTTTAAGTGCGAAGGCATCAATAGTTGTCTTTTGTTATTGACGTAAAGAGCGGAATCGCAAAGCTAGCATATAGCGAAGTTATTTGTAAACAGTTCATTATACTTTCAACTTACTATATTCCTGCTTTAGCTACAACGGAATATGTAATTGGAGTTTTTAAGAAACCATTTATTGTGATTAACATCAGTGCATTACTAGTGATAGGTCTACGGCAAAGTCGTCTTTTTTTTACATGTTCTTTCTTTGATAGTCAAAATTTTATTTCTTAACAATACAGATCCTTTCTGGTGAACTCGAGAGAACGCTCATGTCCTTCCGGAATGTACTAACAAAGTTATACACTCTTTAAAATTCAAAATGAAATTCAGATCCCAAAGGGCTGGGGAGAATATTACATCTACAAGAGGTCTTTGCGGTAAAGCAGGAGATGAATAAATTTGCTGAGGAAGAGTGGGAGTTGGAATATCCGAAGTTGTTTTCTGTGTTCTTGTTTGACGGTAGTTTGCGGACCTAAATGACCTAGCTGTCGACGGGCCATACACTCACTTACTTGACACTAGTACAGAAAGGTGTTATCTATTGGGTCACGCCCTTCTTGCGTCCTACTACAAGGGTTGCTGTGATCAAAACAACCCTCCTGTGACCTGATTCAATGTTCAAAACAAACTCCTTGCCGCTCACATTCTAGTACGTAAACAATACGAAATGGCTTCCTTTATGAACTACCTAGTTAAATTAAAATACGAGGTGTGTCCGTAAAATAAAGTCCTCAATTTTATTTAATATAGAAAACATGTTTATTGTCTATGAATGTTACATTGATGAAAAGGCGGAACTTACAGTTATTTTTCAACGTAATCACCATTGCGATCGATGAACTTTTGCATGCACTGTGGCAATTTTTGTGTATCCTTGTCATTGCACTTTCCCGCCAAGTTGTGGAGGTAGTGTTCAACCTCGTTTTTAGAATCATCGTCGGTCTGGAAATGTGTTCCACCCAGGTGTGACTTCAACTCAGGAAACATGATAATCACTAAGTGGTAAATCTGGACTGTAGGTCCCATCCGACCTCGGCCAGGAGATCAGCCTTTGCACGTGCAGTACAGGGACGAGCATTGTCGTGATGAAAAATCACTCCCTTCGTCAGCATTCCCTCCTTCGATTTTGAATGGCACGTCGCAACTTTTTAAAGTCTCACAGTAGCTAGCGGCGTTTATTGTTGTGCCGGTAGGCATAAACTCGCACAACAATACAACTTTTCTGTGCCAGAACACACTGGTCACCACTTTGCCGGCAGAAAATGTCTGTTTGAACTTTCGCGGCTTCGGCGTATTAGAATGCCGCCACTGACGAGAACGTTCTTTAGTTTCTGGTGTTGTGTAGTGCACCCAGGTTTCATCGCTAGTGACAGTTGAATCCAACAATTTCTCGCCCTGTTCTATATAGCGCTCCAGGAATCCGTGGGCCGCTACAACACGCTGCCTTTTATGGTCTTCGGTGAGCATTTTGGGGAACCACATCGAATACCCCTTGCGATAATGCAAATGTTCGGTCAAAATCTTGTCAATCGTAGTCTTAATGACTTCAGGTATAGGCTAACACCACTCGCGAACTGTCACACGCCGATCTTTAAGCATTTCTTGCTTCACTTTTGCAATTGTTTCAGCTGAAACCGAAGGCCAGCCAGAATGGTGTTCGTCATTGACGTCTGTACGTCCGTCTTTGAACTCCCTGACTCACTTTCGCACGTTTTTGACGTCCATAAACTGTGGCCCATAGACTTCGCATAATAGACGATGGATTTCAGTGAGGGTAATGCCCTTGGCACTCAAAAAAAAAAAAAAAAAAAAAAAAAACAAAAAAAAAAACGGATCACTGCACGCAACTCGCGCTTGGCGGTGGAAGTGATAGGAAGCTCCATCGCAAACGGCTGCCCAGCCAAGACTAATGGTTGCAACGAGTTCGTTGTGCTGGGTAGTTGAAGGGGTGAAACCAAGTTACACGCCAGTGTTGCCGGATCTTGCGTAATAGCGTCCCTCACGGCTCCAGCACCTTGGAGACGTTATATTACGGACACGCCCCGTGTGGATTTTGAACTGCATTAAATTTGTTTATCCTTCAAATAATTGTATTAAGACACTGTTGCTGTGGAGAAACGAAATAAGAAAACTTGGACTTTAAATTAACGTGAAAGTTCTTAGCGCAACGAATGGGATAAAGTAAACAAAATTCACTCGTTGCTCCGGTAACGGATGGGATAAAGTAAATATATAAATGGTTTCGCATATTTTATGTATACGCTGCAATTAAATGCCTTATTCTTTATTTAATTATTACAATATGTTATAAAATAATTAAGTGAATATTTTTCATATATTAATTCACCGTATTTATAGGATAAAGTAATGTACGGGGGGTGTCTTAAAGGTTTACTTATCGCCCTTTAAAAATGTGATAGAGAGTTTGTGTTTATATGTGCTTGTTAGTTGTTCTCTACGTAGTCAACATCCAGATTTATACATTTTCCCCAGAGTTTCTTGATCTGAATACCTTGATTGTAGAAGTCTGCAGAATTCGCTTTAAACCACATTTCCACTTCATTAATGACGTCATTTGTGTTGTAAAATTGCTGACCACGTAACAGATTCATTTCCGGGAACAACAAAAAGTCACTTGTTGCGAGATCGGGCGAATAAGGTGGATGCTGTAAGTTCTCAAAGCCGCATTCCCTTGTTTTGTCAACTGCAACTTGAGATGAATGAGCTGGTGCATTGTCAGTCAGAAGACGAACAACTTTGGAGAGCATACCGCGTCGTTTCCTAATCAGAGCTGCTCGTAGCTTATTCAGAAGTTGCAGTAGTATCTGCCAGTGATGGTTTGACCCTTGGCAAGATAATCTGCAATGATGACTCCACGACAGTCCCAGAAATCTGAAAGTATGGCATTCCCAGCTGACTTTTGTACTTTTGCCTTTTTGAGAGGGGGGAATCATGTTTCCATTTTATGCTCACGGTTTTTTGTCTCTGGATCATACTGATAGATCCATGGTTACCAGACGATCAAAAAAGTCATCTTCATCCTGTTCCAACAGCATCAACATCTGTCTTAAAATGTCACGCCGTGTTTGCTTTTGGAAAGGGGTTAGCAAACGTGGAGCCCACCGTGCAGACACCTTACACCACAACTTAGATGAGTCTCATTCATGATCATTTGGATGGTTGCTCGTCTGTCTTCCAATATTAAACACTCCAAGTTCTTCACTGTGACAGCTGACGGTGTACCAGCTCTTGGCTCATCTGTCAGGGACATGTGACCAGTTTATAAATTCCTTTTCCTTTTCACAATAGTGTCATACGATGGCAATCATTTCCATAAACATCCGTCATCTCATCATAGATTTCCCGGGCAGTTTTGCCCTTCAAATGCAGGAACTTGATCACACTACGAGCTTCAACTTTCTCCATCTTACATCTGAGTCATTTCTGGCACTCACTGTAAAAAACCAAAAAGACTCAAATCACTGAAACTACCAACATTATGTCCCAAGGGATCAGTAATGACAATGGCAAATTTTCATCACTCTAGCGTAAAACTACCGGGTGATAATTAAAACTTTGACACCCCCTCGTATTATACAGATGGACAAACCTCTTTCATCCACTCGTCGAACTTAAAACGCGCCACTGCGGGTCGCGTTTTAAATTGTTCTACTCAGCGATACACTCTCTGTTTATCAACTTGAATAATACATTATTCTTTCTTGAGTTCAGCTGTATTAGTTTATGACATGAAAGTCAAGGTGATGACCAAGGGCCGGAGAGATGTGCGGCCGCATGCGATACAGTTGGATACAGAGTATGAATGACGTCAGATGTACAGCACGACCATCAAATGTGCATACGTCAAAAACAACGTAACGTAGTACTCTGCGAACTAGTGAAGCATTGTCTTTCAAGTATATGCAGACGCAAAGTCAAGGTGTAGTATAACACGACTGTGTTGTTTCCTCTCACAGTGAGTCGATTGTCATGGTCAGGCTGTGTCAGCCTGCAGTTGTTTACATGTGCAAGCAATAAAAGTACTGTTACCCAATCGGCAAACTTGCGGTCGGCTACGCGAGGATAAGGCCGGTGGAGGGGGGCGTGTGGCATCGGTACCGCGCACTAGCCAGTCAGCTGCCGCCTGCGGAGGCGTGACAGAGTGGAGGGAGGGGAAACCACAGGGGTGACTGAATCTTCGTTTCCCCCTCCTCCTGCCGCCTGAAAGAACGCGAAACCTCCGGAATATTTTCCCCCTGCATGGTAAAGAATTCTCTAGAAACATTTAGCCACCTATAAATAGAGGGACGATGCGACCGAGAGTTCAGTTCTTGGCGAGCAGCCGTGAGGAGCGCCCAGTGAGGTAACGGACCGGAAGACTGCGTACGTGCATCGGAGGAGTTGTGCGTGATCGCGAGTGCAGAGTGGACCGGTGACAGATGAACTGGTGAATTGTAATTGTGTGCATTCGTAATTCTGTGTAATCGGCAAGCGTTCCGACTGTAATTCGGTGGAAATAAAGAACATTGTTGAGTTGTGCAATTGGACTTTTGTTTTCACGAACCCACAAAGTCACAGTACAGTACATGTGCAATATACTTAAGGAAAAACGCACACGCCTCCGTCTTTAAGGATGATAGAAGTTACAGAAATCGAACAGATCGCTCCTTGGTAACACTTGGTAACGTGTGAGGCTTGCATTCGGGAGGTTCCGGTTTTGAATCTCATCGACCGCCCACTCTGATACTGGAGTTTTCGTACTTTTCCCTAGTCGGTAGGCTAATGTTGGGGTGATTTTTCATCTGCCAAGGTTTTCTTTCCGCTATTTTCTTTTATGCCGCTTCTTTCTCGTTTTTCAGGTGAGCTACAGGTTTTGTGGCTTGTGGTTTTTTACATTTAAAGAAATTTTTAAGTCATTGGGTTTAATTTTTGAATTTTATGAGGTTTTAATTTAAAGTTTTTTTTGGTCAAAAACCTATTCACTTTTTTTAAAACATATGGCTACATATGCAAATTTAGGTTTACATTATGGTGGTTACATCTGGTGTTAGATGGTGGGATAGAAATGCTAGAGGACTGCTTTGCCGATGCGTTATTCATCGCTCTCTATATTCAGCTCCAGTAGTTTGAGTCTGGACTTCCACGTGTCTCTGTAGCCTTTCTTCTTGTGCTCTATAGCCTTCTGTAGTTCCTTGACGTAATTCCTTTCCTATTCCTTCACAATAGATCTCACGTAGGAGCAGTGGACGAGGTGTCCCCCTACATGTATAACTTGCATATATATAGTATATCAGGTATATATATAAAAGTATATCAGGTAACAAACGCTCCCACACCTGAGTGCAAAATAAGGGGCCGATTCGCAGTATCACGTTAGTATTTCTTCATCTATGTTTTAGAATCATCAAGCCTTCAACACTTTTCCATTACTGTCTTGAAACAATGGGAGAGATGTTATTCGGTAAAAAATGAATTCTACTGTAGTGTAGGCAACAATAGCTTCATACTATAATATGAGGAAAACAGCTTTATAGAGGGAAGAATTGGGCGTTAAAATGCACAATTGATCGCTTCTTCTGAAATAGACTTAAAAATCGATGTCTAAAACTGTTGCCTACCATCGAATAAAGTTGCAACTTTGCAAGTGCTACCATATTTTGACAAACAGCTTGAAGAAGTGAATACCGTCAACACAAAAATTGTTCAGAAATAGGCTATAATTTCACGTTTTTGTTAACTTTTCAAGAACTAATTTGGTCAATAAGCACTTAGATAACAATAAATAATCACGAAAATAATATTAGTCCCTTACTATAAATGATTTATTATATTGCACGCTAAAACACTTCGAATCACTAAGCATTGTTTTAAAACATATAATGATCACGTGTTTACTCACGGAATCTTCAGATCTTGAAGCTCAGCGCTTCAAATCTAGTTTTACACGCCTCGAAACTGTATGTGTAGGTATATGTTAACACGACTTCTGTAAACCATACAGTGTCTGACGTAGCTACTTTATTTCACAACAGAATTGAACATTAATAATAAGACGTGAATGTGAGGAGAACACTTTGAGTATTGACTTGTCTTTAATTAACGCAAGCTTCTGTTCCTGTAACTGTATGAAACTGCCTCCCTCTTTTTAACTGACTGACTTTGAGGGTTCGTTAGGGCGAATTTTTGGAAACTGTTTCGTGTACGTGTAGAAAATATATGCTAAGAGCTCTCAGTGATATTGAACTACATTTCAGAATACCTCGAGTCAATAAAT
This sequence comes from Mantis religiosa, assembly GCA_030765055.1. Classification (NCBI taxonomy): domain Eukaryota; kingdom Metazoa; phylum Arthropoda; class Insecta; order Mantodea; family Mantidae; genus Mantis; species Mantis religiosa. The sequence goes on along the minus strand of CM060947.1, from coordinate 240,093,300 downwards.
AATCACGAAAATAATATTAGTCCCTTACTATAAATGATTTATTATATTGCACGCTAAAACACTTCGAATCACTAAGCATTGTTTTAAAACATATAATGATCACGTGTTTACTCACGGAATCTTCAAATCTTGAAGCTCAGCGCTTCAAATCTAGTTTTACACGCCTCGAAACTGTATGTGTAGGTATATGTTAACACGACTTCTGTAAACCATACAGTGTCTGACGTAGCTACTTTATTTCACAACAGAATTGAACATTAATAATAAGACGTGAATGTGAGGAGAACACTTTGAGTATTGACTTGTCTTTAATTAACGCAAGCTTCTGTTCCTGTAACTGTATGAAACTGCCTCCCTCTTTTTAACTGACTGACTTTGAGGGTTCGTTAGGGCGAATTTTTGGAAACTGTTTCGTGTACGTGTAGAAAATATATGCTAAGAGCTCTCAGTGATATTGAACTACATTTCAGAATACCTCGAGTCCTTAGAAGTATTGGCAGAGTACAAACGAAAGGGATTCCACTCTGAGGCTATGCTCAGAGGATATGATGGAAACAGCGAGCCACTGTGGGGTCCGTACACACAGCCATGGGATCGTTGAAGGAGGGTCCTCCTCCACAAAGGAGGGTCCCTGGACTATTGCCATACTGGGCTTAGGTCCCTTACTGACATTGGGAGGGGTTACTTTTTATTAATAATGGTAGGTGATACAAAAATTGGGTGACGCACAGCCCCACGTTGGGCGCCAGTTTGATACAAAAAAAAAAAAAAAAGGATGAGGCACTGTTCCATGTTGATGCTACAGTTTGATACAATAGTGTTTAGCTCAGGGTAAAGCAATGAGGTTTATCTCAGGATATGCGTGAGCATGTATGAGAAGGATTTCTTTAATGACACTGTAATGTCCGTTTCAAATTGATTTATTGACTGCTTCTTTTTATCAGAACATCGAACTTGAAGCTGCCGACCAAGGGTTCCCATATCACTGTTCAGAGAGACTGAAGGTGGAATGCTTATTATTCGATAAACTTAATTCGTTCCTCACATACATATGAACCGACAAATATCTTCTCTCATCACATCTGGTCTGCCCTCGACCAAGACAGAAGAAGTGGACTGCCCTAATCGGCCTCACGCCAAAGAATGTTGTCCACAGCTGCGCGTGGGTGTATAGCTTTCACTTTCTGGAAGCCCTCTTTTCATACAAAGATTCCCTTTGTAACAATTTTGTCCATTGTGGTAAGGCTCATGCCATTATCAAGGGTCCGAAGAATGCCTATTCAAACGGAGTGAAGTACTACCCTTTAGAAATCTGCTAAGGACACTGTTTCTTACGTTTTTTTTTGTTAAAACAACTATTCAACCCAACTGCTATTTGACTCAACTGCACCTGCACGCGTTGTAACAAAGAACCAACATTCCTTTGAAATCCGTCATGATTCTTTACTTAATGCAATCCTTTAATTTCGGTATCATAGGTAAGTGATGGTAATTGAGTTAGGGATTTAAAGATGTTGCTAAAGGTAGAGATGTAGATATTGTATATGGGAATATGTTGATCTTTTATTGTTCTTAAGAAGGTGCTAGCACAAGTCTGGGTCTCTTGTGTGTCTCTTCGGGTTCAAGATCATATTCTCCGAGTTCATGGATGAGGAGGTTGAAGCTCTTAGGAAGGTCGGAATAGAAGCTATGAGATCGGTGTAGGATGTAGTTATATTTTAGGGAAGCATAGGTTTAAATGGATGCTGGGGGTCTGTAAATTGTACTGAATACTTTATCCACACAGGAACTAATCTCCAGCAGTACCAGGCAAACGAGAGGGACAATACACCAACAGTTGAGTGCAGAGGATCTACACCAATTAGTTCTGGACTCTTAGGACCAAGGACCCTCACCTCCTTCACTAGGGAGTTACCGAGCTGTCCCAAAAGGGTGCCCCGCGCCTCCGTGGGGCTTTCCATAGGGCAAGACCTGGGTTACTAACAAGCCCCCTATCTGGTCCTGAGGACACAAGACGAAGTGGAAGTGCATACGCCACTTACGCGCGCCAACACCAAAGTGGGAAGGCTACCAATATGACCTCGGTGGAGCCGCCTGACGATATAGCACACCTTCTACTGGCTGTGCAGGCTAGTACCCGGAAATAATAATGGCTTCCCACAACCCCGTCCAAAGACCTCCCCGATCTCCCACGGGTATCGAGAACCACTGTCCCCTCGAGACCAACCCAATCCGAACAACTTCCAAAGGGAGGGGCTCGAATGTTCGGCTCGAGGTTCCTCTACTAACGTCAGAGATACCACGGGTGCTAGGGGTCCGCAGCGCTCGCACCACGGCAGCTGAAGGGGACGGATCCCCTCCCCTACACACCGACAGCCTCGGAATTACACCAAGCTTTTCCTGACCTAAGAGAGACACAACCAGCTGCAACACTTTAAGAACAGGACCACAGCCACAACCGCCGTCACCACCTCCAGACCCACAGCGGAACGAGATACAGGACCTTCACAAGGAGGTCCTCAAAATCAACCTCCACCTGGCAAACCTGGAGGAAACCCCCACCGCCGCCGCCAACAACAACCACGACGCCGTTAATGAAGGTGTCCTGGACCTCAGAGACCTACTTGGCAGAAACATCAAGACTCAACAATTATTAACCAACATACATACGGACCTGCAACAGACCACAACAGACAAGGAAACCCTTCTCTCTCTTCAGAATAAGGCATACAGGATAGAGACCTAGCTAATCCACATGAGATCATCCGAACCAACTGGCCTCAAAGAACTGCACACCTGCTAAAGCAATTTCACACTCTACTGACGAGTAACGATCACAACAGCATCCATGAGTGACTAGAGGAGGTCCACGAGGAACAAATACCACTTCACCGGAAATCACCAAGCTCTGGAAGCTCATACATCTACCTGAACAGCGAATTGCACCCGACCAGTTGGACCAATACTCTCTTTGGCTTCACAAGTATTGAATTTATGCTAATAAAGTTCTAACTCTTAATTTCCTAACCCATTTCCTCACCTAACACCATCCCGTACTTTAACCCCTTACTCACCTGGTGCAATAACCTTCACCCGCCCGCCGTTATTGATAAGTCACTTGTACCTTGACTAAAGGAGGTGCTATTAGCGGGACCCTAAAATGCTGAAATAAAGCCACCTCAACTCCTTACCCTACCTTAGTAGTCAGAAAGAAGAAAAAAAGCTTCCTCGTGTAGCCGCTAGCCTCAAGCGTTTTGACACTGCTCCCACTACGTTAAGGGGCACCACAGCGCTGTCTCTAAGCCAGAACAGCAGTTACACAACTGAAATTCCATCACGCAGCTCCTTCGCCGTACATCCTATCCTGAAGGCTGGGTTAAATGTTGGGAAATGAAATGGAGGGATGGGAAGTCGCAGAAATGAAGTACCGAATCCAGCATTTGTAGTGAAAGAAATACTTTTGGTGAGATTGGTCAGTCATTATCACCTCAACCACCCTTATGGCAACTCTTAAATCTCTTCATTGATTGCCAATATCTATGTATATAAATAACTATTAGTAGCTGGCGAACATGAACCTAAGCAAATTGAATATACACAAGTAAAAACCTAAGTTGTTACATCCACATAAAATTTTTATGTACTATACGTTAATTTAGATTAGATTGCAGAATTGTTTTCGTTACACATTTAAAGAGGGAAACAAGAGACAAGCGTTAGACAAAGTTTAAAAATGCAAGCTCCTATATGCTGGCTTTGAAATTTCACTGCTTTGATGGTCTTAGAAACAAATGAATCATAACTTCAGAATTTTAAAGATAGGATAGGATTGGAGGGAGGAGTTGTCGAACCTCGACCAGACTGGTCTTTTATACCTATGTCCCAAGTGGGGTACCCCCGTGAGGAAGGATTAGGCGAGAGGAAACAGAAGACGGCTGACCCGAGGAATCACGACAGTGCAGAGGGCTGCGTTCCTAAACTTTTACCAGTTGAATACCCCCGGCGGTCCAGGACAACCGGCATCCAACTACTGCGGACCCGAAACACTCCACGAGGCCAGGCTCGGAGACCGGAGGTCACCTCCAGAGCTGGAAATGTTCCAGGCAGCCTGGCACTACCACCATCCTTCCTGCAGCGTTACTGAAACGGCCTACTAGACCGGAGTCCGAAATACCGAAGGAGGAAGTGATTTACTCAATGCACATCATCCCGCCATGCACCGCCGAGACATCCGCCGTCACTGCTACCCTGAAAGAGACCACCAGATGAGAGATTATATGAAATGATAATGGAGATGAAGTGGAGGGACATTTCATTGCGAGGTCTACCTGGAAGTCCGAAGTCTCCAGGGCTTCTATCAACCCGGGAGCGATGGAAAACTCCGGGGCTCTTTCCTTGGGGCAATATCTGGAGTCTAACCTCCCCATCCACAACAAAGCCAAGAGGTGTAGAAGTAGATACGCCACTTACGCGCGTCAACCCCGCAGGGAAGACTACCGAATAGCCTCGGTGGGACCACCTGTTGGTCTAGCACACCTTCTACTACCTCTGCAGGCTAGTACCCGTGAATTTTTAGACAACCCTCTTCTCCTTCCGTCCGGCCAAAGCCTGGCAGGAGGTACCCAATCTCCCGCGGGTGTCAAGTCCAACCCAATCCGAACAACTCCCATTCGGGAGGGGCTCGGTTGTTCGGCCCGATGTTCCTCTAGTAACGTCAGAGGTACCACAAGTGCTAGGGTTACGCAGCGCTCGCACCACGGCAGCTGAAGGGCAACGGATCCCCTCCCCTACGGGGGAAATGGAGGGACAGGAAATTCGGGGGATGTAATTAACCTACCCTGCTTTCACCTGTGGACGCTGAAACCCCCAGAAAAAACCCATGGTGAGGTAGGCCAGCCACGGGAATCGAACCCGGACTTCCCGAAAGTGGAATACAAACGGAACCGCCCGAGCCATCCCGCCCTCGGTGCATTTCAAAGAAAGTACGAGGTAATGAAAATTCCAACCAACAACAATGAGAAGTGGCTAATGCCACAGTAAATTTCTAAATTTTGTGAAATGTTGTGTTTGTAATCTATGTCTTAGCACTTATGCAAATACAACGCACGCTACTTGTCTTTCGTTTAGGATATGGCATTTTAATAAAGATTTCAAGATCAGTTTTGCCCGCCTCGGTGGCGTAGATGGTAGAGTGTCTGCCTCACGTTCAAGAGGTCCCGAGTTCGAGTCTCGGTCAGGGCGGGTTACCTGGATAAGGTTTTTCCGGGGTTTTCCCTTATCCTGAAAGACGACTGTCGGATAACTCTCTGCTTCATGGACCCCGGGCTCATTTGAGCATCATTTCACCCTTCCATTCATCGCTCGATATGACTTAGCGTTGGAGGACGTACATTACAAAAAAAGGTCAGTTTTGAAAAATAACTAAGAAACATTTTCTAAGTGTAGTGTTATTTATGGAAAGGGGCTTTCAGAAGGAAGACTGGTTCTCAGGTTATTAATAGAACATTCAAATAGTTGGTATTATGGCCAAAAAACTTTTGAGAGATTAGAAGAATGATAACTTTTACACGAAAAGGTAGTTTTGTATGTGTTTTTTTTTCTTCAATTTACTCCTCCAAGATTAAATTATATAGAAGGATGAATGAAATAGGTGAAAGGATGCTCAAATGAGCTCAAGGTCCATAGAGTTTGTAGTTACCCGGCATTCATATTTTTAAGATAAAGGAAAACCTTGTTCAGATTACTCACCCTGAACGATATTCGAACTCGGAAGCTCATGAACGGAGGCTGTGCTAACACTATGTCACAGAGGTGTGGGTAAATTTTATTGAATATATTGTTGTTGCATCTTTTAAAGATCCTGAACTAAACGGATGTTTTGATAAAAATGATTTTTTGTTTTCCTGGGGTAGGTATGTTAAAACAAGTATTTTTTTGTGAGACATGCATTCTTGATGTTGGAATTTTGGATGGAATAAAAATACATCTTTAGATAAGTGGAAGAGAAGGTAATAAGAACCACGTGTGTCTGATTGGTCTGTTATTAGCAGTTTGCTTGGATCCTGTCTGTGTCCAGCCACCAGTGAGAATAGCAAATATAGATGGAGTCTGCGAGATCAGCTGGTCGAGGCAGCCTGTTGATTGCTTGTTTTCTTACAAGCTACAAACCCTCACTCCACCACTTTGTAGAAACCTGCAAAGACAGTAGTGAATTGCTGTATATCTTGTCTTGAAGCATGTGCCGACCTGGTGGGAGTAAACTTTGACTGTTGACATTTTGCAGCGTCCCACAAGGCGTATGTTCTAAGTGACATTTCCAGCACACATTTACGGAGTGGGCGGAAACTTCAGTTACACCGATGCGCAGTAAAAATGAAGGGTTTCCGTAGAAACTTGGAAATAAGGAAGACAGTATTGAACAGGAAACTTGGGTACATGATTTTGGCAGTATGGGGTCAAAATATGGGAGGAAAGTGTAATCTTGTTAGTCAAAGTCAACAAGGTGACTGCAAATTATCATTAAAAGCTTCGAGCTAAATGTTGAGTGTCAGGTTCGGGCTTAATATGTTTGTTGGACTTGGAAAATAAAGATAGACAGCCTTAATTCCTGTCATTAACATATGCATTCTATTTTCTACATAAATATAAAATCATTAGGGCAAAATAAAAACTTTACGAACATTATTCCGTATAAAAAGAAATCAAATGAATATGTATAACAGTCTTTTGTCTGAAAAATTATTGCATCATATTATCCATTCATCGTAGGAGTGATAGTAGCGGTAGTAGAATGGTCGCTTCCTCCAACTGCAGATAACGTTACAACAGGGCAGCTATAGTGTGATCCATATAAACCTGAACCACTACAATAAGCCATAACTTTTGAATCAATAACAGGACACACGTGCAACTTTGGGAGAATATAATACACAATTGGGAGATTGCATTACACTACGAGGGCTGTTCGATAAAGAATGATCACAATGTTTTTTGGCAACGTAAATTTACTCATCCTCATAATTTTGATGGTCCTTCTCAAAATGGTCTTCCCTGAATGCGGTGCACTTGTCCCAGCGTTTCTGTCAGACTTCAAAGACATGCTGGAACCATTTTTTGAGAGCTCATTCAAAATCGCCTCCGCAGCCTTCACTACTGCTTCTGATGAGAAATAATGCCTGCCACGAAGGCGTTTCTTCAAGTTAGGAAATAAAAAAGTCACATGGGGCTAAATGCGGACTATAAGGAGGGTGAGGGATGTACTTCTCGTTGAGTTTTGTAACATATTGAGCAACAACATTGGCAATCTGCGGCCACACATTATCGTGGTGCAGCATCCAGCCTGCTTCAATGAAATGTAGTATTTTACGCCTGATATGGACTTGCAATGTTTTCAGGACATCCCTGTAGTATTGTCCAGTTACTGATGTGTGTGCAGGTACAACATGCTGATGAACCATTCCATGAATATCAAAGAATGGGATGACCATAACTTTCCCAGCAGAAGCAACCACGTTTGCTTTTTTGGGGGTTGATGATGAAGGAGATTTCCACACTGAGCTTTGCTGTTTGCTCTCAGGATCAAAATGATGTAGCTAAGTTTCATCAGCAGTGATTACGTTTGAAAGAAACTCCGGATCTTCCTCTAACATAAACTTTAACTGCATGTTACCTCCATTACAGCGGTAGGCGATTTTGAACATGTCTGAACTTACCTGGTTCTCACAGGCGGGAACCAGGAGTACGAACACTGGAACTACTACGGCGTGTTTGTTTCCCACTAAGCAAACAGAATAGTATAATAAGATTGAATTTTAGTGCGAAAAATTATGACCCTAAAATATGATCATTATTTATTGAACAACCCTCTTATTTACAACTCAGAGAACATTTTGGAAGTGTCCTCCACCAGCATCTATAAATGTTTGCATTCGTCTCACCATATTCTCTGAAGTTTTATGGAGAGTATCCTCGCCATTGTTACTTATTTCGGTCCGACTGGATTCCTTGAGAACATCAATTGTCTGTGGCCTATTCTCGTACACTCTATTTTCTAGATACCCCACAACAACAAAATCCGGTGAGGTTAGGTCAGGGGATCTGGAGGACCACAGACCCTTTGAGATTATTTCCCTTTATTATTCTTTTTACATTTATTATTTGATAGTAAAATTTTACCCGCCTGCGACCATCATTGTTATGAATATTTAACAGTAAATAAGTAATTAATTATACAGAGTGTCCCAATTGAATTGCCCTATTTTCACTTCAGTATTTTTGCCGAACTATTTGATATATCGAAATGAACTAAACTCTACTAATACGTATGACTCATAAAGTTTGTATATAAAAATCAAGAAAGCCCTGTCACTTACACATATGCCCTACCAGTCACACAAAGGATATCCAAGCGATAGGCGAACTCCACCCATGTGCGTTAAAGCATTTCAGGAGTGACGGTTGCAACAGTATTCTGAATGCGCTCACGCAGTTGGCGAGTTATCGCATACACCCTGTCCTTGACATACCCCAACAAAAAGAAGTCGGGCGATTTCGGTGACCATTCGATTGGTGCACCTCTCCCTATCCAAGTACCAGGAAACTCATGATCCAGTGTGTCCCTAAACCCTCTAATGAAATACACACACATTAATTTACAACTACAAAGTAACAAGAGGGCGATTCAATCGGAACACCCTGTATATCGAAAGTATTGCGTTCCAAAAATTGTACAAAGAAATTTCCATTCCTGAATAAAAAAGCAATTGTTATAAAAAGTTCTACGTATTTGTGAGAGGGAAGGGCTAGCTTGGGTGAGAACAGGAATAATATTCCCAAGAGGGAAAAGAGGTAGGGAAAAAGGAATTTGTGAATTGTGGGGGGGGGGGGTGGAAGAAAGCATAGCACACTATGTAACAGAATGCAAGGAGGTTGCAATGTGGAGAAAAAAGGTTTGGTAGGAAAAATAGGAGAAAGTAGAGAAGAGGATAGTAGCTATAAAAATGTTAATGGTCAGGGAGGAAAAGAAGGTAAGAAGTATTGGTGAGTTCTTGCAGAAAGTAAAAGAAAAATGGACAAGAAATGTATATATAAGAAAGGAAGATGAGGGAGAAGAAAGGGACTAATTAAGTAACAAGGTGGCATGGAGGTTAAGAGCTACCTGGCAGAGCAGAACACCAGGGTGTCATGTAAGACAAGGTAGCAACAAGGTAAAGACAAATAAATGTAAAGAATATAAGAAAGGAAGATGAGGGAGAAGAATGGGACTAATTAAGTAACAAGGAGACATGGAGGTTAAGAGCTACATGGCAGAGCAGAAGACCAGGGTGTCATGTAAGCCAAGCTAGCAACAAGGTAAAGACAAATAAATGTAAAGGATATAAGAAAGGAAGATGAGGGAGAAGAATGGGACTAATTAAGTAACAAGGAGACATGGAGGTTAAGAGCTACATGGCAGAGCAGAAGATCAGGGTGTCATGTAAGCCTAGGTAGCAACAAGATAAAGACAAATAAATGTAAAGAATATAAGAAAGGAAGATGAGTGGGAAGAATGGGACTAATTAAGTAACAAGGAGACATGGAGGTTAAGAGCTACCTGGTAGAGCAGAAGACCAGGGTGTCATGTAAGCCAAGGTAGCAACAAGGTAAAGACAAATAAATGTAGCCTAATTTTGAAAATTGTAAAAAATTGTAAAATTTTGGAATGTGCACAATAAATAAGTAATTCATTTTACATTTTTGCATTTGCTACGCGAAAAAGTATAAAATACTTGAAAATTCAAACCAATAACAAAATATGTGTGGGAAGTCGTTAACGGACAGAACTTTATTTCGCTAACGAGGCCTAAATTTCTTATGTAGTTAACTTTGGTCTATCTCTTACATTTTACCTGTAATACAAAATTCAGGATACAACAGAAAATTCAAAATATATATTTTATTTGTTATAAAAACAAATAAATTTTCTCGATTACAGGTAAGTAACAGAGAAAATAAACAAAGCAAAATGTGTGTAGGTAAGATTGACGTTTCGGGAACTGGAAAATTGCTTTACCGTATGCTAGTAACTGTATTTTCCTCTTCACGAAATATAAAACAGACATTCATAAACATGTGTGGCTGTAATGGGTGCATAAACCGAGGTGAATGGGATGTGCACGATGGCCTCTCGTTCACTCTCCGCACTAGGAAATGTCAGTGGTAGCACGTATCCCGTGGGTAGTTGTGAAAGGTCACAATACACCCTCCCGCAACATACTCGGATGGCAACGTTATAGTCTATTTTATAATTACACTGACATTACAACTAAAGTGTTTAAATCAGTAAAGTCTTACTCCACGTGGAGAAGGTGTTGATATCTCGGAGTTGTGTAACGGGATAATGTTAATTCTGATTTATTACTTGAATCCTCTTGTACAAGGCATCCACGCCAACATCAGCTCCAAAATTATGTTCATACGTTCACTTTCATGATTATTTTGAAGTATCAATCGAATTCTAAATAAGTCATGAGACAAATGTGTTTCAAGGCGTGGTTCGGAATAAAGAAGTCAAATTATTTCGATGAATACTTATTTTGTTATATTTATACGGATTCGAACTACAACTTAAAACGTTTCTGTTTTTGCAGCGGTATACCTCACATTTGTCGTTACAACAAAAATCTTTCTCTTTATAACAAGATTGTTGATTTATCGTTACTATTCAAGACTGAAGAACATATCGGTCTCTTAAATATTATTATTAACTTATCGTAATTAAACAAAACTGAAGAACAAATCACTCTCCTAAAGATTATTGACTTCTCGTCACTATCGTTACTTCTACTTAATTTTGTGATTGGCCGATCCAATGGCACGTCACCACATTACGTCATATTACGTCATATAAATATTATTTCGGCCAATCACACAATTACATACATTTTTACATATTTAAATTCATAATTCTTCCGAACATAACCCCAAAATACTGTTACAGTTGTCTAAGCTTAGCTTTGAATCGTTTCCTGTTGCATAAAAGCAAGAACTGTACTCATTCAGTAGAAATCGAATCCTATCTAACTTTAACGAATCAGAAACATCAAAATATCTTCCTCATATGTTCTTAAACCACGTGATAGAAGCTTTATTGCAGTGAACACTTTATTTGCGATATCAGGCTAATTATGACTTATGCGACATTGGACGAATATATACACCAAGAGGACACGTGAACCCAGATGACCAAGGCAAAGATGGGCTGAAGCCGGAACAGGCCACTTGGTCTAAACATCAAAGTAAGAAGAAGAAGAAGAAGAAGAAGAAGAAGAAGAAGAAGAAGAAGAAGAAGAAGAAGAAGAAGAAGAAGAAGAAGAAGAAGAAGAAGAAGAAGTACAGGCTGATTGTGTCGCCCTAGAGCGATTTATGTGCGGATGGTTTAAAACCACTGACTTTGATTGTGTATGTATGTATTTATTCACTGCAATTGGGTACTACCCGGTGGCAGAGTTAAGAATACAGATCAAATTACAAATACTAGATTTACAACAATAACACAATAAACAATACAAACATGATATTATTTTACTTTAGTCACTTAAACATATCCAATTACTTCTCTATTTACATATTATATACAACTATAATTTAAAAGTTAAACTATAAACCATCTAGATTTTTTTTAAATTTCTTCAGCGTCAGGGGACAGCCCTGAAAGACTGCTACAGGCAATTCATTCCATTCTTCAATGGTTCTATTAACAAAAGAAAATTTTCCTACCTCGGTTCTGTATCTTCTACCCTTAATTTTATACCTATGATCGTTTCGTCCACAATAATCCGGATTATCTAACCTTACACTAACGTCCACCCATGCCTTTACAACAGCATTAGCTTTGAATAATGCTACCAACCTATGTCTTTTACACCTAATTCTTAATTCCTCCTATTTAGTCTCATCTCCTTTTATAGGCCCGAAAAACTTGCATCTTTTTATGAATTTTATTGCCCTCTTCTGTATTTTTTTCTAATGGATCGATTTGGTTAGCTCTATACAGGTCCCAGCATGCTACTTCATATTCCATAACCGGCCGCACTAAGGCCTTGTAGGCAATTTCCCTGGACCTAGCGCTCCCCTTTTTCAATATTATCATTACGAAATGTAATGCCTTCCACGCATTCCTAGATGTGGAATTTACTTGTTCGTCCCATCCAGCATTACTTGCCAGGTACACTCCCAAGTATTTGCAGCTGTCCACCTGTGGAATTTCCACCCCTCCCATGTGACAGTTAACAATAATTTTGCCCTAAGTTCTACTAAAAACAATGGACTTACTTTTCTTAGCATTAATTGACATTTTGTTAGCCGCAGCCCAATTACAGATTTCATTTAAATCATCCTGAAGAGCGGTTTCATGCACTGTATTCCGAATTTTATTATAAATGATACAATCGTACTATACCAGGGCAAGCAATCTAGGAGCTGAATTACACATTTTGGCCACCAATTTCTGTACAAGAAAAGCCTTAAAATAGCCTCTTTGATATTATCATTCAAGCTGAAATTGATTTTATAGTAACTTTATTACTACAGCGGTTAAATGAACCCTCGACGAAAAACTTATGTGGCGTTTGTAACGAGAATTGGCGGTTATTTAGTTTAGCATACTTAAGGGCGGCCTGGGTATTATGGTTACAGCTGTGTATAGGTGCTGTCATTCTCTGTGGTTAAGTAGTAACATAGTAACCACTGATTTTCGAGCTTACGGCTTCAATCTCGGCAGAGGGCGATGGATGTTTTCGGAAGGGAAGTAGAGCAGTGGTGTGTTGTAGAATTACGACACACCCTCTGAGCAAAATTAAGCTAATTTTTTACACCCAATATACATCGAACGTTGACATGACAAAAGTTATAGAGCTTCTATAACAAAATAAATAATGCCATTATTAAGATGCTGAAACGCTGCCAATGGAGAGTTTTGCGACGAGGTTTTCAAATGGAACGATGCTGTTGGGCACCACGTTGAGTAGAGTTTTGCGACGAGGTTTTCAAATGGAACGATGCTGTTGGGCACCACGTTGAGTAGAGTTTTGCGATGGAATCTTCTAGGTTGAGATGCTGCTGTGTTCTGCAGATGTTCCAGATCTCGATGTCGTTTCAATCTGAGCGTTTGCTCAGATCCGAAGTCTTAATATGAGCAATTCCTTTAGATGTTGTCCATGGCTGTTACAGTCGAAGCATGAATACTGTGACTTTGTGGGTTCGTAGAAATAAAAGTCCGAATTGCAGAAATACAAATCGTTCTTTATTTGCGTAGAGATACACTGTTCAATTCTCACGTAACAACCACGTAACACACAAAAAAAAGAGAAGCTGCATTTCTTATATCTTGGCATCTAGATGCTATACCAAGACACAGTATTACAATTTTATATTTACTCAAACATAATAATTATATTGATATTTACAAATATTTTTCAGAAAAGCTAACAGACATTAACCTATCTAATCTAACCTAACTAATCTAATTGCTACAATTGTAGCTTACAATTTTCACAATCTAAACTACGTCTACCTTCCTATCCCTAATAAATCATGTATCCTTTTGTTCTTGTGTTGATGTTGTCTTCTTCTGTCGCTTCAAATCCTTCTGTTGAATCCAAGATTGTCATCTTCTGTTAGTCCTTCGACTAGGTGAAGTTCCTCTTTTTCCTTTGGTTGTTGAAGCTAGGTATCCATATTCTATCCTCGAAGTCGTTCAGATCTTCTTGGTGTGCAAGGTAGTTCACGATGTATATTTTGAATATTGTCTCTTACTCGTGTTTGCTGCTGTCTTTGTTGATTATATTCATCCATTACTATTGTGGAGACCGCCGCTGACATCACATATACAGTTTGAGTTCAGAGGTTCTACTCCCATTAGTCTTGAACACGTAGGAACAAGACCTGGGCCTCTTTCAACCAGAGAGTTATCCGAGCTGTCCCAAGGGGCGCTCGGTGTCCTCCGTGGGGCTTTACATAGGGCAAGACCTGGGTTACAAACAAGCCCCCATCTGGTCCTAGGGCACAAGACGGGATGGAAGTGGATTCGCCACTAACGCGCGCCAACACAAAGGTGAAGACTACCTATATGACCTCGGTGGGGTCGCCTGGTGATCTAGCACACCTTCTACTAGCTTTGCAGGCTAGTACCCGGGAGAATTAATGGCTTCCCTCAACCCCGTCCTTAGACGTACCCGATTCCCACGGGTATCGGGAACCACTGCCCCCTTGAGACCATCCCAATCCGAACAACTCCCGAAAGAGGGGCTCAGATGTTCGGCCCGAGGTTCCTCTAGTAACGTCAGAGGTACCACGAGTACTAAGGGTCCGCAGCGCCCGCACCATGGCAGCTGAAGGGGACGGATCCCCTCCCCTACGGGAACATCACATATACAACACAATCTTCCAAGGTTGATAACAATAACAAACATCAGCTCTCGTTACAACACTTTACAGCTGACTCTCGTTTTACAACTGTCCGCTGGCGTGTCACAATCTCTTATATATCTCATTGATAATTTCTAGACTATTCTAAAATAAACCAGAAACCGAATAATCTCTATCAGTCCAGAAGTCACCGGAAATTTCCATTTATCCCAGTTTGTTTGTTTCGGCAGACCTTTATCTGCGTGCTATCTTTATCTGCTGGCTCTTTGCTTCCACACTGTCCACCTATCAGTTCCTTTGTGTAAAAAAGCCGCGCGATCGAGATAACGGCTTCGCGCGAACCTTTTATGTGCGTTGCCGCGACAATACCCTTTACCGTGGGTTTGGCCTCAGACGGCAATTGTAACTAATTTACTAAATGAACTGAAGTAATCGTTCAGTTTTTTTAAACATTCCAATTTTAATTCAATATTAAGTTACCAAAAAACGCGCTGTAACATAAATTATTAAATGAATTTATAAACGTTTGTTTCGATCACAATATTAACTTGAAATCAAGTTCCCTCACACTGATAAAATTTTGCTTCTTTACTCGACGACGTCTATACACACAGTGACGCTAACTCTAGCTAGTCTGAAATTAATGAATTGGACGTTGCTATGGCAATTCAATAATTTCTCATTAGTTCACGTCATCTTTCGCGACCCATTTTTCATTAACAGATTAGGTAATTTACATAATCTTTTGTTTACATAACTTTTGTTTGTTTGTACCTATTCCATCACAAATTCACCTTCAGTTGTTTCTTAATCTTGTTCACTTTCCATTAAACTTTTTAACAATTTCCAATAAATTATTATCTTAATAAATTTAAAATAACAATATTGAACTACCAAGAATATTTAGGGTTTAGAATTAAAAATAAGGTTCACAGTTTTAATCTGAAAAAGTATGTTAAGGGTATGTATGACTGAAATTTTCAAATTCTGAACTAATAAGGCTAGCTTTTTCAAATTTACACCATAGGTGTAGTATATTGTAAACATGTTACAACCTAAATTTAAACCATTTTTCTCCAGCAGTTTAGAAATTATGATAAATTTTGTATGTTTTTTGTTACGTCACTAAAAAAGTCCCTTGCGACAAAATATTTTGAATTTTGGTCTAATATTTTAACCCTATGTTCATAATACACATACTTTTTGAAATTGCTCTGGGTTTTTCTGTGTCTCCTTTAGTTTAGTTCACAAACATTTTTTAATTTACAAGTATTCTTTTTTTGTCTAAAAAACTGTAAGTGTTGTGTTTGAAAATTAAAAATATATGCTTATATATATTTCACAATAAAACCTAGGGCAATTTCTATTCCTCATGATATTCTGAACCTGTGTAGGAAATTTCATGAATGTAGTACAAAAACTGCATCGCAAGGAGCATTTTACAGGAAGAAAAATGCTTAAAATATGAACATTGAGAAAACAGCGATTAAAGATTTGATTGCATAACTCACATTAAAATCCACCAGGCTGATGGGTTAGACCCGCAGATTTCTTTTTCCTCTCCTCTGTTGCTGCTTTTTCCACCTTTTTCTTCTTTAGATGTTGCTTTTCTTCTGCACAACTTCGCTTATTGCTTTGCAGGATACGAGTCTGATCTCGCTGCACTGAAGTTTTCCTTGCTGAGTCTACTACACTTTCACCTCTGATATTTTGCTGCAGCTACAATGACTTAAGACTACCCATGTTAAACTCAGTGATGCTTTTAATAACAGCAAGATCCAATTTTTGTTTTGATATGAAAACTTCCTTTGGGCACTTATTCCATATGACATTATGCAAAGATTCATTGGCATTCTGTGTTTTTCCTGTTTTGCACCTCTCTAGTAATGTTGTAGAAGCCAACCTCTGATATATTGGCAACATTTTAGGAACTATTTTGTCTTCTAAAGCCTTATTTTTCTTTTCTTGAATTGAAAATTTAAGAACGGAAAACAGACAAAGAATGTGGATGTAGGCAAAAGAGGGCGTGACTCTGACAGAGTTTAAAGGCCACCGACATTTAAATAAGAATTTAAAAATGGCGTCCGGAGGCAAATTATGCATTTTTCACATTCGGGAATGTCTAAATTATTTTATAGAATTAACATAAGAAAAGTCGTTATTTTCACGATTTTCATGAAATTTCAGTCATACATACCCTTAAATCATAAGAGGTAGACAATATGTCTAAACTAGAGAGGAAGTTCTATTTGAAACAGGTCATTTATTTCACACCTTCTTTTAGACGGATCAGCCGTTTTCTAGATATTTGTTCTCGTTGTTTCGAATATTTAAATACTTCATTAAGTTGCTGTCGTTAATCAGTTGTTTTTCGCAACATTTCTCAAGGAAATATTATGACATTTCTATACCATTATATACAGACAATTTTTGAACATCTGAATAGCTATTCGATATCCTTTATACTGTTTAAGCTACAACGAGTTCAGTATTTCAATATTTTTTTGGCAATATTTATCCCAATTGCAACCTTTTCTGTTTTACTTTACGTCCTGCTATATTAAGTCATATCGAGTGATGAATGAAATGAGTGAAATGATGTACAAATTACTCCGGGGCCAGACACTCTTCTTTCAGGGTAAAGAAAAACCACGGAAGGAAAACCTTATCAAGATAAATTACAACGAAGAGATTCCAACTCTGGACTTAATGGACGTGAAGCAGAGGGGCTATGGTTGCAGTAAAATACCTAGATAGACAGTTATGTTTTGTTAAAATAGTTTGCTGGACTTGTATAAAAGTAAAGGGAAGATAGTGGAAAAATTCATAACATATCAAATTTTAAAATAAAAATAGCTCTTATTTGTGTTTTGAAAATAATAATCTATGGATGATTAAACATATACGAGGGTGTTCTGAAAAGTTTCCGACCTCAACGTGAAGATGGCAGCACTCGTAAATAAAAGCTAGTGAATTTCGCTAGCTAATCTGCTGACAGTTACTCACCAAAGTTTCAGCCATTTTGGACGTTCAGTTGTTATGTAACAGTCGTTTCAGTGAGTTCATGTGAGTGCTTTTATGAAAATGGAAAGATAGAGTATTGAGCTGTCATTAAATATTTGTTCTTGAAAGGCAATACGCCTACGCAAATCAAGGATCAGTTGGATTCTGTGTATGAGGACTCGGCACCATCATTTACCACAGTGAAATTTGGGCAGCTGAATTTAAACGTGGCCGTAAGAGTTTGGGAGACGATGAACGTTCGTGACGTCCAAAACCTGCAACTTCCGATGAAAACATCGCCAAAGTTCACCAAATGGTGCTAGGCGACCGCCGAATTAAAGTGTAAGAGATAGCAGAGGCTATGAACATAAAAGAACGTGCTTGTCACATATTAAATCAACATCTAGATATGAGAAAGCTGTCCGCGCGTTGGGTGCCGCGTTTACTCTCCTTAGACCAAAAACGTGTTCGAATGAACATATCCAACGCTCTGTTGGCGCAGTTTAGGAGTAATAAATCCGAGTTTTGGCGTCGATTATTCACTGTAGCTGAAATTTGGATACATCGTTATACACCCGAAACAATAATACAGTCCAAACAGTGGACTGCAAAGGTGGAACCGACTGCAAAGAAAGCAAAAACTGTTTTTTTTTTCGGCTGGGAAAGTGATGACGACTGTTTTCTGGGATAGTTATGGAGTTATTTTCATCGATTATCTTCGAAAAGGAAAAACATTACAGGAGCATACTACGCATCATTACTTGACAACTTGTGGAAAAACGGCCACATTTGCAGAAAAAGAAAACCCTGTTTCACCAAGACAACACACCGTCTCACACATCAGAGGTTGCAATGGCGAAAATCCACGAATTACGGTTTGAACTGTTTGACTCACCAGATCTAGCCCCAAGCGACTTCTTTTTGTTCTCTCGTATGGAAATAGCGCTCGGAGGACAGAGATTTTCGTCAAATGAAGAGGCAGTGAGCTTAGTGAACAATTATTTTGCAGAGAAAAACGCCGAGTACTACTTGGACGTGTTACAGAGATGGGAGCATCGCTGGGAGAAGTGTGTAGAGTTACAAGGAGACTATGTTGAAAAACGCCGAGTACTATTTGGACGGGTTACAGAGATGGGAGCATCGCTGGGAGAAGTGTGTAGAGTTACAAGGAGACTATGTTGAAAAACGCCGAGTACTATTTGGACGGGTTACAGAGATGGGAGCATCGCTGGGAGAAGTGTGTAGAGTTACAAGGAGACTATGTTGAAAAACGCCGAGTACTATTTGGACGGGTTACAGAGATGGGAGCATCGCTGGGAGAAGTGTGTAGAGTTACAAGGAGACTATGTTGAAAAACGTCGAGTACTATTTGGACGGGTTACAGAGATGGGAACATCGCTGGGAGAAGTGTGTAGAGTTACAAGGAGACTATGTTGAAAAACGTCGAGTACTATTTGGACGGGTTACAGAGATGGTAACATCACTGGGAGAAGTGTGTAGAGTTACAAGGAGACTATGTTGAAAAACGCCGAGTACTATTTGGACGGGTTACAGAGATGGGAGCATCGCTGGGAGAAGTGTGTAGAGTTACAAGGAGACTATATGAAAAATAAAAAAATAGTTCTGAAAGAATGTCTTGTATCTTTATTAGGTTGGAAACTTTTCAGACCGCCTATGTATGCATCAAGCTTTGAGGTAAACTTTGTAACCGTGTTCTCTTTATGTACGGACATGAGAAATGATAGAAATTTAAAAAGCTCTTTTAAGTAATTTGCTGTTTTAAACAACTGTCTTAACAGCAATGAATGCTGACAAATTAGCAGTGAGATAAATGAGACGGGATACTTGGAAAAAAGGGCTGCTGCAAAGAGACGGTTGCTAGGCGACGATGCACACATAACACATCCTCACCTATTCCTGCTAATCATCCCATCCCAATGACCTTTCAGAGTGCGTAGAGGGGACCTTTGTGGAATCAACGCCCACAGGACTTTTTTCAAAGGGAATATGCTCGACGTGGGGTACAATGAACTGTGGCATTCCACCTGCACGTTTGCAATGCATCGAATATCACGCCGGTTGTACCATTAGCAAAAGCTGTAATGAGAGGCAAGAAATATTTGCTTTTCTGCGGCTAAAAGGCAACGCTGCCTTTGATGGTCAAAACTGTGTGCCTCGGCTGTTCAAGAACTCCAAACACAAAGCGTTTGAACTTCATAGAGCTTTATGAGCGAGAAAAAACAATGGAAGGTCTGCCTTTATTCACAAATATAGCCATTTCTAAGGTTAACTGTGTAGTTATTTAATATTCTTAGCATTAATTAGCCGTTTACGAAATATTCACTACTGACTGCTCAATTTTATCAGGCTGAAGCTTCATTTTGAGTGTATCTATGGAATTAACCCAAAAGTTTCTGTGTGGATATCTGGGGGGGGGGGCAGAGGTAAACAAAACGGTAGACCAAAACTACAGAAGGTTTTGTAAAGAGCCTCTACGCTTACCAAGATCAGCACCTAGGGAAGTAGCTTTAGTAGAATTAGGAAAGACAAGAAGAAATGGAATAATAATAGAAAGAATAATAGCATTTTGGTATAGGTGTTTGGCCAAAGAAGAAGGGGAAATTATGAAATTATGCATGAGACAGCATAAAATATTAGCGAACTCAAATAGTTGGTGGGAAGAGATAGGAGGAATTATGCAAAATATAGGAATGGGAGGTATATGGAGATCAGAGGAAAGGAATACAAGTGATGTGGGTAAATTAGTAAAATGCAGAATAGAAGATATAGAAATACGGGAAATACGGGGAAATCTAGAAAATATGAAATCATTACAATCTTACAAGCAAATAATAAGAAATTTGGGATGAGAAACATATGTAGATTGCTGCAATAGGTAAGAGAAAGAAGGGTTAGCTTGGATGAGAACAGGTACAAGAGGGATAAGAGGTAGGGGAAACTTGGGGGAGGGGGAAGAAAGCATGGAACACTATGTAACAGAATGCGAGAAGATTGCAATGTGCAGAAAAAAGGTTTGGGAGGAAAAATGGGAGAAAGTAGAGAAGAGGATAGTAGCTATAAAAATGTTAACGGGCAGGGAGGAAAATAAGGTAAGAAGTATTGGTGAGTTCTTGGAAAAAGTAATAGAAAAATGGGCCAGAAATGTAAAGAATATAAGAAAGGAAGATGAGGGGGAAGAGAGGGGCTAATTAAGTAACAAGGAGGCATGGAGGTTAAGAGTTACTTTGCAGAGCAGAAGACCAGGGTGTCATGTAAGCCAAGGTAGCAACAAGGTAAAGACAAATAAATGTAGCCTAAAGTTGTAAATTGTAAAATTTTGGAATATGCACAATAAATCTAATCTGATCAAGATTCCATTCGAAATATCTGGTTTGAGGTCTTTTTTCTTGTAATTTACACCCTTTAACTTTTTAAGTCATATCAAACTGAATGGAATGGGTGAAATGATGCTCAAATGGACCCAGGGTCCATGGAGCTGAGAGTTACCTGACATTCGTCTTTCAGGATAAGGAAAAAACCCAGATAAAAAATTATCCAGGTAACATACTCTGACCGAGATTCGAACTCGAGACCTCTTGAACGTGACGCAGATATGCTACCATCTACGCTACCGAGGCGGGCTGTTTAAGTTCTATTGAATAACAAACGCGCGCATGCGTATCAAGTACGTATGTATGCATATGTTTACTTGCCGATCAAGGTAGGAGGGTCGGCTGATAAGTTCCGGACCTCACAATTAAATAATAATTAAATTTGTCTCTTTATTTCTCAATATAATCTCCAGAAAGGCTAATACATTTGTCATATCGGTGTTATGATTTGCTTAAACTATCTCTGTAGTGTTATTTATCATGGTTCTCAAAATAACTGTTTACTGCTTCAATTACCTCCTCGTTGCTGTAAAATCTTCGTCCTACAAGAAACTTTTTGAGGTACGGGTACAGTTGGTAGTCACTGGGTGCTAGATCTGGCGAACAGGGTGCATGTTCATGCAATTTGAACCTTAATTAACACATTTTTTCCATTGCAATGACTGAACAATGGGCCAGAGTATTATGAAGAAACACTATTTTTTTCTTTGCCAAATGAGGTCTTTTTCTTTTCACCTCATGACTCAAACGTTGCAGTAAGCTTGCGCAGCAGTCATCCGTGATACTTCTACCCTTTTCTAACTAATCAGTAAAAGTAATTCGCAATGCATCCCAGAAAACGCTCGCAATAACCTTGTTAGCTGACAAAATTGACTTTGCCCTTTTAGGAGTTATTTCATTGGCACAATCCAATATTTTGACTGTATATTACTTTATGGAGTGTAGTGATGTATCCAAGTTTCATCCATCTCAAAAGTTCACTGGGGTTTTACGGTAGAGTTCCAAATTCTTAACAAAAACAGTTTTTCGTTGCAACTTTTGATCAAATGTCAACAAACGCGGCATCCAACTTGCACAGACCTTGTGAAAGCACAGAACATTACTTAAAATAATACCTGCACGTTCTTTTCATATGTTTACAGCCTCTGATATCCTAAACAATATTAGTCTGCGGTCTGTCAGAACAAAACGATGTATTGTTTCAGTCATCTCTGGAGTTGTGACTTCCACAGGACGTCCAGAGCGAGGCTCATCACTAGTGCTTGTACGTCCCATTTTAAACTCTACAACCCACCTTTTAATCATTGTATATGAAGGGACAGAGTCTTACAATGTGCTGTCGATTTCCTCCTTGATTTCTTTAGGTGCTAAGCCTTTCAAATGGAAGTATTTAGTTACTGCTCGTTTTTCTAAATCGTCCATTTTCATGAAACCTCTACACTTGTCTTGTTTAAAATGCTGTCATTCAAAAACTGAACAAGCTATTGCCCTGTAACTGTGGATACAAGCTAGTATAGAGTAAAACTATATGGTGCTTTCCACCAAACTGATCCAGCGTCGCCATCTCTATGTGAAACCCGGGACTTATCAGCGGACCCTCGTAGCTCAATGGTAACTGGGGCTCCCATTCGGTAGCAGTTTTTTTTTTTAAATTAACATCCTCAACTAAATCATTGGGCCTTGAGTGAATGAAATGGGTGAAATGATGCTCAAAGGAGCATCGAGTTACCCGATATTCATCTTTCAGGATAAGGGAAAACTCCGAAAAATCATTATCCAGGTAACTCACTCGGGACCTCTTGAACCACGCTACGAGGTGAGGGTACCGGGTTGAGGCTGCTTATTCATCTTGATTTACTTCGTATTTTGCCCACCAGATAGGAAAGCGAATGCTTGGGAAGTTCCATTTCTATCACGTTCTTCCTGTTCATCATTTGTTTTTATTTCTATCGTTTTCGTTCATCTGTTTCACCTTCATGTTTCAGCACCAGTGATTGGTAGATGTGTAGTGTCGGAATGGTGGAGTTTGCGCTGTGTAAGGGGTTTTTCCTTGTCCCGTGGATGTCGATTGATGCCCCTTCTAATCAGGTTACTCTTTTCAACCCCCGCGTTGAAAATTATTTAGAGGGAACCTTGCCAGTATCGGGATTAGTGTCACTCTCTAATTGTTAGGGACCCCATCTTAACTAACGCACTTCATTTTCCGTAATATGGCCACTTTCCGCTACATCCCTTCCTTCCAAGCGTCACTGAAATGGCCCAAGGGACACAGGAAGTTTTAAGACAATTTTTCCACTTCAAACTGTCCATAATGAAGAATTGCTCATAACTTTTTGATTTCTTTGAAACGGATCCTACTTTTTTCATCAAAATATTGCATATTTCAGATATCTGTGTGACAAAATACTTATTCTAAATTTTAGGTCAACAATTGCTACAACAAAGGATGTTTCTTGCAAACGTTGAGGAGCTGAGGACTGCCTCCTTTCACTCCACTTACCTAAATTCAACCCGTCATTCTATAAACCTCACAATCCATATATATATACTGCTGATAAGTAATTAACTTATTTTCAAAGTATAGACCATTAGATTCTATGGTCTTGAGCCATCGTTCACCGAGGTTTATTATCCCACGATGGTAACCAGTCTCTGGTTTTTGATGTGAAGAACTCAGTGACACTCACTTCCACTGCTTCAATGTTGTCAAAATATCTTCGACGTAGAAAATGTGCCATAGATCGAAAATGATGATAATCTGATGATGCGAGATCAGGGCTGTATGCTGGGTGTGGTAGCAGTTCGATTCCTCACAATTCCTGAATTTTTCCATGGTTGTTAGAGCAGTATGGGGTGCTGCATTGTCCCGTTACAATAGAACTCTATTTCGGTTAACTAATGCTGGGGATCTCCGTCTCAAAATTTCATGAATTCGTTCCAGTTGTTGAGAGTAAAGATCCGCATCAATCACCCACCCTTTTGGAACAAACTCCCAGTGAATCACGCCGTCAAAATGCCACCAGACACACAATATCACTTTGGCACCGAACTGAGTTTCTTTAACGATGACTTGGCAGGTTGACGGGGATCAAACCACTGTTTCGAGGCATTAGAGTTTCGGTAATATACCCATTTTTCATCACAAGTGACAATTCTCCTGACAAATCTATCAGCTGTGGGACTACGTATAAGCTGAAGACAGCTGATGACACACTTCGTTCAGCCTGTTGAGGTGTCAGTTCATGATGTACAGATCTACAGTTTGTATGTGCTTTTCCAAGTGCATTAATGTGACGATGTATGATATATTTTGATGTACCAAGTTATCCTGAAAGCCTACGGGTACCTTTTGGCAGATTTTCTCGCAAAGCTTGACCTGTGTCCTCAATATTCCATACTTTAGATCTTCCAGAATGTGGAAAATCTTTATCATTTTCGTCTCCATTGTTGAAACGCTGGAACCATCGCTGTGCCACACGCTCACTAACGACACCTTCTCCTTCCGCTTCACATATTCTTCGAGCTGCGGCAGCGACTTTATAATCTTGTTTCTAGTAGTGTTTTAAAATGATTCTAAGTTCAAACTTTGTTATCTCCATTTTGTGATTGTCTATTAACAACTGAAGACTGATAAATGCTCGTAATGCAGGCAACAATAGCCATGACATCCTGTGTATAGCATTGCCAAACAAATGAATCCCAATACATTTTCCAAAACACCGAAATAAAAAAACCGACTTTACTTTGATACCATCTAATAATATTGTCACCTAATTATCGGAAGGCACGGCCAGCTAGCAGCATCGCTTGGCTCTCACCAAGGCGGCCCGGGTTCGATCCCAGGCGACCGCAAAGTGAGATTTGTGGGGGAAAACACGGCGCTGGGGCAGGTTTTCTCCAGGATCTCCGGTTTCCCCTGCCATCTCATTCCGCGGTGCTCCATCTTCATCTCATGTATCATCAGTGTTACCGCCTGCGGTGCCGTATGTAGTAAAAGCGGGCGTTAAACACTACACATTTCATTTTCAGCTAGCAGCAGGGTAGGGCCAGACGGGAAGCATTCGGCACGCCTACCCATTTATCTTGTAGCGCCAACTGAAGGGATCGCAGGCCACTGTGCCGCCTCTTTCCCTTCCCCCTGAGTTCTCGAACATCCAGGATATTTCATCTAACCCGGAACCTTCTAGATAGGTCAGTTGTACTTATATAAGCGACATGCCGGGCCGGAGAAGAGTTCAGTTCTTGGCTAGCAGCCGTGAGGAGCGCCGAGTGAGGGAACGGACTGGAAGACTGTGTACGTGCATCGGAGGAGTTGTACGTAATTGCGAGTGCAGAGTGGATCTGTAACAGACGAACTGGTGAATTGTAATTGTGTGCGCTACGTAATTCTATGTAATCGGCAAGTGTTCCAACTGCAATTCGGTGGAAATAAAGAACATTTTGAGTTTGTGCAATTGGACTTTTAATTTCACGAACCCACAAAGTCACAATATATAGGAAATTTTTAGTGTCCTTCATGAGACTTATGAAGTAATACTAATGCTTCGTACAGCAAGAAGTAATTTGGGCGATGAATAAGAAAAACTTATTTTAAATGAGGAGAGGTGATTTTAAATTTAAATCTGCACCCCTGTGATGGCACCTCAGTGATTTTAGTGTCTGCAACAGTATACACCTATTTCTCTTTAAGACACTAACATTTATTACAGCAAAAGGTTGCATTTTTGAGAAAGTTTGATAATATTCACGGATAGATCCTACTAAAACGTTAAATATGTAGGATTTAAAGGCTTATAGTATGCATTATTTTCTCTTTTTTCTCTCTCCAATATATATTTTTCAGTATGTAAATTAATTTTTGTGCATTAGTCGCAGTTCAATTTATGAAAACTTTTGAGCTTGCATTTCACCTGCGAGTCACACATCGATAAATTTAGAATAATTGTGAAATTGTACTGATGTGCATATTTCAAAGATATGTCACGACCATTTTCAAGGGTTCTGTCAGCTCAAACTTTGTTACATAGGAAGTTTCTTTTTAATAGTTTGAATTCCTCAGAAAGAAGTCTAAAAGTTTTAATCAAGTAGCAAATATTTGAGGAATCTACTTGAAAAAGAAAATTCATAGACACACGTTTAATGAAGTGCTTTTCATTGGAAATATTTTTTTTTAAATTTTGGATAAATATAATTTTAAACTGTAAAATATGGACAAAGCTTACTCGAAAATAATGCAATTTCGTTAATAAGCATTTTATAACAAATAAACCGTTGTGGCATTGACCATTATCGAAATATTTTTTGTTATTATCTTCTTGAATTTTCAAAATGCTAATTCCCTTCGTGATCACACAAAGAGTGGAATTTCAAAGCCATTATATAGCAATCCAATTTATAAATATTTGAGTGCGTTTTCGTCTACTGTATCTATATTGTATTTCCTTATATTTATAACGAAATATTAAATAAAAAGTATTTGTACAAACTTTTAAATACATAACCAAGAAGTAGATAGTATAATGGAGAACATAAATCAATTGATGGAAATTAATAATTTATTCACACTAGCCGTATATAGGCTAAGGTTTTTGATAGTTAACATGAAAAATTCAATGCCATGGTCGGGATTTGAACCACAGATCTCCTGCTTTCCATCCAACCCGCTGTCATGTCATTAAATTCTCCATCTAACTCGTATTTTTCGCCGGTAAACTACTAGGAGCTCTCGCATTCGAGATACACCGTTTGTGGCGACTTACCATCCTAAGTACTTGAGTCCAAGCTTCATCATGTAACTCTTATTATTTTAGTTAATTGATGGAAATTAATCATTTCTTCACACTAGCCATATATAGGCTAAGGTTTTCGATAGATAGAGGTAACATGAAAAATTCAATGCCATGGCCAGGATTTGAACCACGGATCTCCTGCTTTCCGACCAACCCGCTGTCATGTCATTAAATTCTCCATCTAACTCGTATTTTTCGCCGGTAAACTACTAGGAGCTCTCGCATTCGAGATACACCGTTTGTGGCGACTTACCATCCTAAGTACTTGAGTCCAAGCTTCATCATGTAACTCTTATTATTTTAGTTAATTGATGGAAATTAATCATTTCTTCACACTAGCCATATATAGGCTAAGGTTTTTGATAGATAGAGGTAACATGAAAAATTCAATGCCATGGCCAGGATTTGAACCACGGATCTCCTGGTTTCCATCCAGTCGCTCTAACCCATTGAGCTACCATGGCGAACCTGCCGTCATGACATTAAATTCTCCATTTGACTCGTATATTTCCCCTGTAGACCACTAAGGGCATTTGCATTCGAGATACACCTAAGTACTTAAGTCCTAGGCTCATCATTTAACTCTTATTATTTTATTTAATTGATGGAAATTAATCATTTCTTTACGCTATAGGCTAAGGTTTTTGATAGAAAGAGGTAATACAAAAAATTCAATGCCACGGCCAGGATTTGAACCATGGGTCTCCTGGTTTCCTTCCAGTCGCTCTAACCCATTGAGCTACCATGGCCAACCTGCCGTCATAACATTAAATTCTCCATCTGACTCGTATATTTCCCCAGTAATCCACTAGGAGCTCTCGAGATACACGGTTTGTAGCGACTTACTATCTTAACTATTTGAGTCCCAGGCTTCTTCATTTAACTCTTATTATTTTAGTTAATTGATGGAAATTAATCATTTCTTCACACTGGCCGCATATAGGCTAAGGTTTTGATAGATAGTGTAAACATGAAAAATTAAATTCCACGGCCAGGATTTGAACCAGGAGATCTGTGGTGTAAATCCTGACCGTGGCAATGAAATTTTCATGTTGACTATCAATATAGGATGTATGATTTAATATTTTGTAAATAATTATTCATATCAAATAGAAATGTTGAGCATAAAGCAGCCTTATCATTAACAACATCCATAAAACTATTAAGTAAATAATTTGGAATCACAAAAGTTGTTAATATCAGTCCAAATATTTTTAATTTGATTCATGTATAATGAAACATATAACGTGAATAGAACTGGGTTTTCTTTGGTTATTGTTTTAATGGGTAGAGAAAGTTGTGTGAGTATGACAAATTAATTATTTGTAGGTTTTATACTTAAACAGTAATTACATTGTTTTCATGTGAAGTACCCTTTAGTAGATGGCGCCTCTTAGGAGATGGTTGGCTGTTGGCCACAGTAACTTGAAGATATATTATTGATCCATAATTTGAGCTGTGCCTGCCCCTTCTCTATACCACTTTCCAACTCCTGCAAATTATTAACGAACCGTTCTGGGTCCTGGTATCGAAACCCGGCACGACTTCTTGAGCAGCTTGTACCCATCATACTTGACGTTTTAATTCCGCTCCACTGGAGTCGAGATGAACGCTGGGAGGCAGAGGTCAACAACTGACCCTTGGGATCTCACCTGAGAGGAATTCTAACAAGAATTTAAAATTAAAAAGGGCGCCTTAGGGAACACGATACACGTAGCTTCCTCTGCAGCCCTGTGTTGTAATCACTATATACTACGTCATCAAGTTAATAGCGTGTCCAGTTGCACAAATGTTGGTAGTGGAGGTGAGCGAAAAAGAACATACCTGGTTCCGAAAACAGGACTGTTGTGGAAAATAACTGTAGTCACAACTGTGGGAAATTAGTTAGGTCTACTGCATACTAGAATGCAATTGCCCGCAAACAAAAATACGTTTTACTCAGAAACAGGAATATCAGGCATTTCTCAGGGAAACTGTTTCAAAAGTGTCGAAAAATCACAGAATTGGCTGTTTTTTAAAGTATGAGGGAAATTTTCACATGGAATCGGGTTTTGGAAAAGGGAGCAAAGCTCAGGTACAAATTTCTTAAAAGCATTGAAATTGAATTATTTTTGCTGGTTTGTTGTATTTTGAGCTTACATGCATTTTATTTATCCAGATCGCAAATAAAATATTTGTTTTTATATTCTTCTCATAGTTTAATGTTGAATGTAATGTTTTTAAAACATAATAGATGGCGATAAGACCAGATACTCCACAAATTACCACACCTATGCACTATTTTCACATTCGAATTGCTTGCCATTAAGGAAGCTCTGTCATATATTAATGAAATGAATAGTAATATACATTTTCTCGTGCTCACTAACTCCAGAAGTGCTCTTTTAGCGGTCCAAGATCTTTCAGCAACTCATCCTTTCATTAACGAAATACATCACAAGCTTTGCAACATCTCTATGAAGAAAAGAACCATTATGTTAATGTGGATTCCTTCTCACACTGACATTTACGGATACGATTTGGCTGACAAAGCAGTCAAGGATGTAACTATTCTTCCAGGTATAAATCCCAGTGCTAAAGTGCTCTTCGAGACGTCAAAATTTATGTAGAAAGAATACTGCGTAACACATGGGAAAAAACTTGGGTTAATTCCCCGAAAAGCAAGCTTCATGTTGCAAGAAATTATTCTACAGGGCCCTTCTCAGTTAATTTCCTAAGACGCCGAGAACAAATACTCATAACTAGAATTCGAATTGGACATACGAAACTCACTCACCCCTATATGCTATCTAAGGTACAGCCACCGAAAGTACAGCCTGAAGTACAAGAAACACCATTCAGCATATCATCGAGACCTGCCAGCATTATGACATCTACAGGGAAAAACTCAAGATCCAAGCAATCTACATCTGTCAACGAGCGATACAAATGCATGTAATACAGATTAATACAGTTTTTAAATGTACCAATCTATACAACAAAATGTAAAATGTACCACGCAATGTATTGTTGCTTAAATGTCTTAAAATTTAATTGTTAAATATTTGTTAAAATACATATGGTATGGTTAATTTAAGTTAAAGATTGTAAAATCAGTTATATAATGTAATGTATATGTCGTTGTATAACTTCTATCAAAGTTTGTAAATGTTTTTTTTTCTTTCAAAGTCTCTATAAGACCATGCAGTTAGGAGACTAAATAAATGTCTGACAGTTAAAAAGCTAACCAGTGGCACGACAGCCCTAAGAGGGCCAACGCCTACCAACCCGACTACCGGCCGCACGCCCACTTGCGCACGGCAGACGTGGGCGATCATCCAACCGATACGGTGAGGAGATGTGGTCAGCATCCCGACATCCCCCAGCCGGAACGTTGGTTTTCCTGACCAGGGCCACTTACCTATCTTAAGCTCCTCACTTTCCTCACGATGCTGAGTGGACATCGGTCCTATACCCGGGACCTAAAATCCGCACCCCATGGGTGGTATCGAACCCGGGCCGCTTTCCGTGGCCAGGGACCAACGCATGCTGCCTTAGCCCACTATGCCACGGCGCAGGACAAATAAATGGTTACAAAGAGAGAAAGATGGTTGCATCCAATTAAAATGTTAAATACGGTATTAGATATTGCTTTACTTAGAAAGTTGTTACCTACTGCTTTTAACATATTTAATGATATTCAGAAAGCATTTACAGCACCATATTAAAAATATATATATGAAAAATGACATAAACAATGCATAAATGTATTCAACAAACAAATGCACTCAAAGTGTGTGAACAGTTTGTGTAACCTTAGTATACTTACAAGAACGTGTGTTCACACCTATTCAGACATGCATTTTTGTGATTATTATGGTACTTGTTTTCCATCGCAGTTGGAATAATAACAAAATGCCTCCCCATTTGTATGCAAAAATCTGCAAAATACTCTTCACAAACAAGTATGCCAACAGATTTATATAGGGTTTCAACTGTTTATATACATTTGTTTGATTGTGAGCAACTGTATTGCCACCGTGTGGCATTGTTGAGCTGCTGCCACAAGGTGGAGCTGGGCGTGTGGGCAGAAGAGGAAGAGACGGAGAGAGGCTCCAGAGCGTTCGGCCCATTGTAGTTGCCGAGAAATTTCTAGTAAGGTCTGCGGCATTCTACAAACAATGGCTGGGAGGTATAAATACCCCGCAGGGTGTTAGAAGCGACAGTTGTTTGTTTGTTATTGCGACAGTTGACGATTGAAGTGTACCGCAGGGATTTCATTAATTTGTTTTCATGCAGCAAAGCACCGAGTCAGCCTTGAAGACAGCTGATTGTCAATTTCACGTCCTTTTACTGCAGTAAAAGTTGTTTTAAATTTAGAATCTACGTAACCCTCTCAGTCACAGTATGTAGTTGTGTCACGTAGGCTTGGGGGCTAGCCAGCGTGAACTAGGGGAGCATAGCTATAAATGAGGTAGAGCAACTTTGCATTAACTATAATTTATTAACAATTCAGTTGCCAATAGGGGCTAGTAAAGAATTCCTGATTTACAATGTTAAGATTTGCCCAGAAGGGGTTTGTGAACATATCAACTTTTGAATTTAAGAGGGTAACCCAGAAAGGCTGCCGTGAAACCCTTTCAAATAATGAGGTAAGTGGTCCTTCACTTAGTTCGATATTATTAGTGATAATACTGAGAAATGGACCTTACCTTTTGGAGATGTGTGACGTATGGCTAGGGTTGCAATCGCAGGGTTGCCGCCCTCGGCCGGGCGAGAGCGAGACGAGAGTAGAGTCCAAGAGTAGAGGGTTTAAGTAAGAGAGTCCAAGAGACAGGGCGAGGCTTGAACTCGCCTGCTTATATAGGCATGTCGAATGACGTCAATTCTCCCTAATATGGGGGACCCACCCATCATGAAAAGTTCTAGAACATCCGGTTAGAGACAGCCTATAATGGAATGTTCTAGAACATCTGGTTTTAAGGAGTGCCTTCGAGAAAAAACCACGCGTTACCCACGGGACGTGACGTCAAATAGGGTGACTTTTCCATAAGCTTGGCTGGATGTGGTTAACCAGCCTGTTTGTTTCAGCTTACAACTAATTTGTGCAAGAAACAAGAAATGGGACTTTCAGCCATAATTAAGATTTACCCGAGAATTTAGAACTCTTTATAATCCACTAAATATTCCGAATTGGGGGTAACCGTAGGCAACCCTGATGGCATATGTGACAGTTTATGTATTTATGCGTTTGTTTCACTGTTTGTGAGCAACTTGCAGTTGTATACTAGGCCTTAATACTTAATGTAAAAACAATTCATGCACTAGTTATCGTATGGCCTGAGTTAGATTCAACAATCCAATGCTATTTAAGGCAATATATACTAGAAAATATAGAAATCCATGGTTTTGTTATGAATGTTTATTGTTTGTACCAGGTACACACCAAGTAGATAATTATTGAATTCCTTCACACAATTAGATACCGAGATTTTACTGAAAATAAACTTTTGAGTCCGCAGAATTGAAAGAAACATGTTTTTAGAAGATATCACCAAGAATAGTCTGAACAAGAAAGAGTAGAGAAAGTCATGTGAAAGTAATCAATTTTTATTACCAAATTTAGCGGATGCATTGTCTTAAAAATCGGGGCAATTTCAGAGGAGGGCAAGCTGTGCTTTCTCTGAGCTTCAGGTCACGCACATGTCGTTCTTTATGACCAAAGTCCACGGCGGCCACGGAGTGGTCCGCTGAGACCTATCCATCTTCCTGGAAATGTGCGGGTCGATAAAATCACGAATATTACAGCACTGCGGCGGTGCCTAATCTTGTTAGATTTAGCAATGGGAGTGCTACTGTTAATACCTAAAAAACTGTGTCTGTTTTATAATGGTTAGAGTACTTACTTTTAAAAAACAGATATTTCATGTCCTAACTGAAAAGATATCGTTTTCGTGACCTTCCTGCGATGGAGGGAATATACGTGCGAATGACAATAATTTGTAGTAAAAGAATTAAATTAACATTTTAATATTTAGAAAATATTTAACATCTAGGCTTTATCGAGAGTAATACTTTTCACAAAATTTTGTAAATATTGAAATATTTTGTGGCATACACGATTTAATCCAACACTAAAACGAAAATAAGAGTGATTATTTTAATAAAAATGTATATTTAAAACAAGTAGTTCCTATATCTACATATGGAGCAGATATGGGATTAACTTAGCTTAAGAGATCTGACAACCCTGGAAGCCATCAAATCAATGTTTCTGAAGACTGTCCTCTATGCTTCAAAACACAAAATCTGGGGTAGTCTATGAGCTCACAAAGGAAAAATGTGTTATAGTGGATTTGCATCTGAATTTCTCCCTGTCATCCAGAAAAAGTTGGAAAGACTTCTCCGAAAAAGGGAAAGAAAGAGGAAGGAAGTATGGTTCAATTTTTATAGAATACAGGGTGTCTGAATTGGATCACCCTATTTTCATTTTGTGGTGGTAAATTAATCTATACCTATGTATTTCTTTAGAAGTTTTAGAGAGGTTAGAGACACACTGGATTATGATTTTCCTGATAGATGGATAGGGAGAGGTGCACCAATCGCAGGGCCACCGAGATCGCCCGACATAACCCTCTGGACTTTTTTTGTGGGCGTATGTCAAGGACAGGCTGTATGCGACAAAAGTAGTAACTATTCGCCAACTGCGTGAGCACATTCAGAATGCTGTTGCAACCGTCACTCCTGAAATGCTTTAACGCACATGGGTGGAGCTCGACCATCGCCTGGATACCCTTCATGTGACTGGTGGGGCACATGTGGAAGTGATAGCACTTTCTTGATTTTTGTATACAAACTTGATGAGTCATACGTATTAGTAAAGTTTAGTTCATTTCGATATTTCAAATATTTTGGGTGAAATACTGAAGTGAAAATAGAGCGATTCAATTGGGACACCCTGTATTTTAATTTACTACTACGATTAAGATGGTAGGAGAGCAACAGAATAAACGACAGTTTGTATGGCAGTATTATTTTAACTAGTTCTATCTTGTACCCCTCCTTCCCCAAAGATTCATCTGCCTTGTGTAACTATGGCTCTCCTCAGCATCCGAGTTGTGTTGCCCATCTCCAGCTCGTTAGATTATCGGCCGTGTCCCTAGTTACGAGTCTTCTACGAGTGCTGCCGCTGAGAGCTAGGTAGCGCTAGTGCCACTTGTAGAGGGAGCAAGAAGTTCGACAGCTGAATAACGCAGTGCCGGGAGGAACTGGCTCCGACGTTTGGTCTGAGATGATCGTGGACAAGAAGAGGACTTCCGACTGGGATCTCGGAGGCACAACATTACAACCTCCTCTTCGACCCTTCGTAGGTAGGAACATTGGGACAATACTGTTTGGCCTTCGATTCACCATGTAAGTTTCGGACACGCCTTCTAAATTTTTATTCCAAATTTTCCCTATGTTCTCTCGGGTTATTTAAGGCAAATTTCAAGGAGTTAGGGTACTTAGAACATATAAAGAAACCCTAATAACCTTTAGTGTCTTTAAAGAAATAACCATTTGCAATCAGAGCCAAAGATATTCAATTCGCATGTACTAAACCTAATTGTTAATAATTTATAAGGCAAAGAAAAAAGGTACATTGTTATATTTAGAATATTGGCACTATAAAGAATTAGTTGACAACAATCAACTTTGAAAATTTTTGTGCCTATTTCCTTAATCACCCTATTTGGACATTTTTTTTTAACTTAGGGCTTCCTTATCCTTATGAATTTTCAAACATGTAGGGTCAGCTTACAGTATGCATCCACGCGTTTAGTCATTCACTGTGTAACAGAACTTTTGGGTTATGTTTGAAGTATGAAAAGTTTATAAATTTTGTAACAGTACTTTTGGGTTAAGTTTGAAGTATGAAAAGTTTATAAATTTATAAAAGCTGATTATGTAAATATATTTAATAATTTAAATATGTAAAAGTGTGTATAATTGTGTGATTGGCCGAAATAATAATTGTATGACGTAATATGACGTAATGTTGTGACGTGGTATTAAATCGGCCAACCACAAAATTAAGATAGGAGTAACGATAGTTACGAAAAATCAATAATCTTGATAGAGAGAGATTTTTTCTGTAATGGTTGAGTGTGATGAATAGTTGTGCAAGATCAAGAACATTTAAGTAATAGTTTGAATCTGTATAAATATAACCAAGTAAGAATTTATCGACATGTTGGAAGTGACTAGGAAAGGAAGTTCAAGCAAAATGTAATCTAAATAATACAATTAAATAGTTTCTCCGAAACTTTATCCTGAACCACGCCTGAAAAACAGATGTCTCATGACTTATTTAGAATAAGATGATACTATTGGTGACCAGAGGAAATAGATAGCCGCAAAAACTTATAGGAGAAGAGAAAGAATTGTGCGTCCAACATAGAAATCCTGTCCCAAATTGCGCCCAAACGTGTGGCTGATGAACATGGAGACAAATTAACGACGAATGGTCACAAATTCCTGTTCTAACTGGAAACGGTACAATCTTAGACATTTTGCATTCTCCTTGAACTTGAACCCACCTTTTCGTCTTGGACAACCCCTTGCACTATATTTTATACATTTACATTTCGTTGTTGGATCGTGCATCATCTTCGCTATTTTTCTATATTTATAGTGTTTATCGTTTACTTCTATTTCACTCTATATACATTTATTTTTCATATGTGTATATCTAATTATATCTCTTTTCCCCTTTTTTATAATTTTCCTTGTTTCCTACCATTTGTTACTCGTATATTCACTCGTTATTTAACACTTTTCTCCTTTCCTTTATCCCATTTTTTCTTCTTCACGAAAGCCTTCTTACTTACTTTTCACTTTTACAAACCCCACACTTAATTTAACTTGTCTTTTCATCTGGCCTATCCATCTACCCCTATGTGGAGATTTCAAAACCATTTGCGCTTCCTCGTCACTTGGCGAGGTGTGTCTGTTGCTGCTTTTTAATTTAGTCTCTGACTTTTTCATACGTTACAAAACTGGTCTAATCATTCAACACGCATACCTTTGTACCTTTTAGAAATTACATTACTAATCTTTTTTTTTCTCTTCGCTAAATATTTCTATATAATGTCCGTTACTTTGTCATTCTATACGCACTTTTCCAATACTATCATCTTCTTTGCTTGTTTCCCTTCTACTTTCCTTTCTAATTGCTCCGTTACACTATCTACTCACTATGCTAATAATCTCAATTATTCTTTCGCGTCTTTATTCCTATTATTAATCTTATTCTTCACCCCCTTTTCATCATCTGTTACTCCTATTTTTGATATAGTAATAATACATAAAAATTAAGTCGTACCATGACCAAGTATTTATACCGCTCGGCTCTCACCAAGGCGGCCAGGGTTTGATCATTGGCGCCGGAAAGTGAGATTTGTGGTGGAAAATACAGTGGGGCGGGTTTTCTCCGGGTCCTCCGGTTTCCACGCCATCATCAATCTTTCCTATTATTCATTTCACCCTCATCCACTTCTCTGCTCTCATGCGCTGACCCCTCAAACCTGGTTCCTCTATCAGACTTAGTGCTTTGGCTTCCCTCGCCGCGACTTTCCGATGCTGGTGGAATCCGTGTCCCCTATCATCGCTATCGGTGATGTAAGGGAGGAAAAATAAAAGTTTAAGCACCAAAACAAAACCAATTGGTAAATGAGTGAACCTCTTTGTTATCTCCAAAGCTTAATTCTACCTATATCACTTTTGAAGTTAGCGACATTTAAACAGGAAAAATGTGTCATACTAATGTCCAAGGTGTGTCCGTAAAATAAGGTCTCCAAGGCGCTGGAGCCGTGAGGAACGCTATTACGCGAGATCCGGCAATACTGGTGTGTAGCTTGGTTTCACCCCTTCAAATCCCCATCACAACGAACCCGTCGGCAGCCGTTTACGATGGAGCTTCCTATCACTTCCGCCGCCATAGGCGAGTTGCCTGCAGTAATCCGTTTTTTGAGTGCCAAGGGCATTACGCCCACTGAAATTCATTGTCAGTTATGTGAAGTCTATGGGCCACAGTGTATGGACGTCAAAAACGTGCGAGTGGATCAGAGAGTTCAAAGACGGACGTACAGACGTCCATGACGAACAGCGTTCTGGTTGGCCTTCGGTTTCGGTCGAAACAATTGCAAAAGTGGAGCAAGAAATGCTTAAAGATGCGAGCTGTGCGAACTTATCCCTGAAGTCAGTAAGACTCAGGGGCGGCTGGTGACTCTGAAAATTGGTGGTTCACAAAGTTATCCATGCAACTTAATTTTTTAAAGTAACAAAATCTCTTTAAGCCTCTCACTACAGACTGCTCTACACACAAGTTAACGTTAATTCACAGCATATAACACAACATTCACATTTCATAAACACTCTAGAATATTTATCATATACATCGTTGTTAAAGTTCCTGTTAAAACATCTTGTTTTTGTTTTGACTATCTGTGTGATGTTTAGTTTCGGCGCGAGTCTTCCAATCTTTGTTAAAGTTCCTTTTAAAACATCTTGTTTTTGTTTTGACTATCTGTGTGATGTTTAGTTTCGGCGTGGGTCTTCCAATCTTTGTTAAAGTTCCTTTTAAAACATCTTGTTTTTGTTTTGACTATCTGTGTGATGTTTAGTTTCGGCGTGGGTCTTCCAATCTTTGTTAAAGTTCCTGTTAAAACATCTTGTTTTTGTTTTGACTATCTGTGTGATGTTTAGTTTCGGCGCGAGTCTTCCAATCTTTGTTAAAGTTCCTTTTAAAATATCTTGTTTTTGTTTTGACTATCTGTGTGATGTTTAGTTTCGGCGTGGGTCTTCCAATCTTTGTTAAAGTTCCTGTTAAAACATCTTGTTTTTGTTTTGACTATCTGTGTGATGTTTAGTTTCGGCGCGAGTCTTCCAATCTTTGTTAAAGTTCCTTTTAAAACATCTTGTTTTTGTTTTGACTATCTGTGTGATGTTTAGTTTCGGCGTGGGTCTTCCAAGTTGCTTAAGTTCAATTTTTTCTTCCAAGGTCATGTTTGAAAAAGGATGTGCTAAAAGACACTTTATGGAATTCATTATTTCTTCTTATTACACAAATATTTCTGATGCACTACTCAAAACAGGCAGAGCTAACAAAAAACGGCACAAACCATGTGGATATGTACTCGTAGGTTATATTTTACATAGGCGCAATAGATGCCGCTGCTGTGATGAAAGAACGAGCAGGTTAGACATCCACTATTCTCTGGCAGCTAGGTTAACCAACCACATGCAGCCATACGCCCCGCATCGCCCCCCTACTTGCTTCGGCAAATCCTAGGTTCGTCCTGCCCTATACCTCCCTATTGTATGCCAGTGGTTTGCATCTGGGAGTGAACTACTTGGCACCTGCAAACAATACAGCGCGCTCAGGTCCCCTGCACTAGACAAGGTCGAAATGAACTCCAAATGGAACATGCCATTACATTAAAGGGAGACCCAGCATTTTGGTTGTAGCGCAAACATGCTACCCCCTTCAGAAGCCACCCCTGGTAAGACTACGATTGACAAGATTTTGACAGAACATTTGCATTATCGCAAGGTGTGTCCGAGGTGGGTCCCCAAAATGCTCACCGAAGACCATAAACGGCAACGTGTTGAAGCGTCCAGACTTATCACCCAGTGATTATCATCTGTTTCCTGAGCTGAAGTCACACCTGGGTGGAACACATTTCCAGACCGACGATGATTTGAAACGCGAGGTTAAGCACACCTCCGCAATTTGGCGGGAGAGTGCTATGACAAGGGTATACAAAAGCTGTCACAGCGCATGCAAAAGTACATCGATTGCAATGATGATTACGTTGGAAAATAGCTGTAAGTTTCGCCTGTCCATCAATGCAATATTAATTGACAATAAAAATACTTTTATATTAAATAAAATTGGAGATCTTATTTTACGGACTCGCCTCGTATATGACAAGCTTATTAATTTTATGACTGGTTCTGTAAAACATAATATTGCATTAGCATAGAACCAATATAACTTTGGCTTTGAAGTTATTAAGCTATTTAAGTACACAAAAACATAAGTCTAGCACTCGAGTTAAAGAATTAAACATATGTGTAAATAAGCTATTGTCTTTTATAATTAAAACTAAAAGATAAATATAATTAATATTGGATATATGAGCACCAAGCACGCATAACTGCCCTCAAACTTTGGGCCGAGACAAAATTAAATGCCTGCAGTAAGATGGACCAGAACCCACAAGATCTACAGGATTCTACAGGGAATTACATTCCTTTTTTACCTCAACCCACATATTTTCAATAAGGTTGAAATCTGGTAAACAGATGCGATACACAATCGCTTTGCCCTTACGTATGGAAGAAAATGTCACCTCGTCTGAGAATATCACGTAACTGTAGCAGTTGGCGTTTTCCTCTGCAAACGCGAAACAATCTGTTCTCGTCTGTCAGAGCTTTCTTTAACTGCCGTTCGCTCATGAAGTCCTGCGTCATTTACACGTCACAGGGCTGTTCGAGCTGATCCAGGAAATACGAATTGGCCTTCATTTTAGATGCAGTTTGAAAAGGGTTCCCCTCTGCTATGCAATTAAAGCTAGATGCATTTCCGGAGTTGACACACGACTTCTTCTTGAACTAGGACCACGGCGTTCAGTCCCCTCCCTGGTTAATGTCACCTCCCTCTGTGGCGTAGATGCAGGGACTGCAACACGAGATGCGTTCAGGACTGTTTTTTTTAATACATGGGCACTCTTTGTGAATTCGTGACTGAGATGGCAGCACTGTACAGTGTATTTATTGATATTTATTTGTACAGTTTGCCTTACATTTTCACTACAAAGACTTTGATATTTAGCAATCACTATTACACATCCTGTACAAATACATGAAATTGCTGCCCGCCTTGGTAGCGTAGATGGTAGCGTGTCTGCCTCGCGTTCAAGAGGTCCCGAGCTCGTATCTCGGTCAGGATGAGTTACCTGGATAAGGTTTTTTCCGGGGTTTTACCTTATCCTGATAGACGAATGTCAGGTAACTCTAAGCCCCATGGACCCTGAGCTCATTTTTTAACGATATGTTTTAGTTAGAAATGTTTATATGAATATTGTTTTCTAATATGACTTAGTAGGCCATGTAATGATAATACTAAAAACAAATACATGTGTAATTTTGTGATTGGCTGTAGTAATAATTGTATTACGTAATGCGGTGACGTAGCAGTACATCGGCCAATCACAAAATTAATAGAGGAGTAACGATAGTTACGGAAAATCAATAATCTTGAGATAGATATGTGTTTTTCAGTCTTGTTTCATGACGATGAAAAATGTTGTGGTGAATATAATTGTAAAGGAAAGTTAATAACCTTCAAAAAGAGTTATTCGGTATTCGTAATAGAAACGAGTGGCCGTTAGATTATACAATCAAATATTATATAGTTAATCAAGTTCAGTCATCAAGAAGTGCAATTTAACATGCAATGATTAAGATGGACGGTCACAAAGATGGCTCCCAACTTTGGGGCTGATTAATCATCGAGAAACGAGACGACCTGTTATATCGCTACAAATATGTCGCCCGAACGTGTGGCTGATTAAGTTGGAGAACCAGCGTGCTTCCTATCTGCTGCGAGTGGTGGATTAACGCCACAATTTGAGCATCATTTCACCCATTTCATTCATCGTCCGATATGACAACGTTGGAGGACGTAAATGAAAAAGAAAGACATGAAATTGCTGAGCTAAGATTTACTCGCTGCCTCAGGTCCGCTGGATATAAGCCTTTGGTTTTCCTGAGCAGCTTGGTGTCATTTCTTCCTGACCTTCATTTCTTTTATCCTAATCCACTTTTCTCTTAACTGATATAAGAATTCTCCTATATATCTATTTTTCTTTTCACTCATCCCCGTTAACATGCGTAACGCCACTATCTCTTTGCTCACACTGTCCCATTTCTTATCCCATATTTTTCTCCTGTAATTTGTTATTTCCTTACATTCTATGAGGTAATGAACAGTGCTCTCTCCAACTCCAAAAATTCACATAGCCCTACCTAATTACCTCTCAACCTTTTTAAATATATTATTCTTACTCTCATCCATGCCATGCCTTCACTTCCAATTTTGTCACATTGATCTATATATTTTTCCCTAACCTATTCTGTCCTTAATTGCTTATAAAGTTTCAAAGATTTCTTTTCTTGCATACCTTACCACAACTCCTGCCTATCTATGTCTTGTATTCTGGTTCTCACTTCCTTACAAAAACCGCTATGATTTGACTCCTCTGCTCTCCATAAATCTCCAATGCCTATCTTCGATACCATACTTTCCAATTCCGACCATCAACTGTTTGTGTTCTTAATGCTCCTCTGTTGCTTCATGCACAGATTCATTAATTCCCCTTTCCGCCCTTTAATACACTTATACCATGATTTCAGTATTCTCTCTATTATTATTCCCCTCCTTTTTGTATTACTCAACTCCAGTTATGCCACTTCTCTTGGTGTCGATTTTGGCAGCCCTAGTAGTTCTTTGCAGAACAGTCCATACATCTGGTCTAATTGTGTTCCTATCTCTGATGTGCCTCATACATTGTTCTAGCTTCAACGACCGCTTCATACATTCTTTCTAACCATTTAACTGATATATCCAGCTTATGTTTACATATTCTGTACAGTGTTTAGAAATGTGGTGGTATCGACGAGAGTTAGGACTGGTTTTTATGCTTAAAATGCCGACGTTTTCATTGCAAGAACAGCGTGTAATCATTTATTTTCTCCATTTTCGTGGTGTGACAATTCATCGTCAGTTGAGTGAGGCATGTGGTGATAGTACCATGGACATGTCTAATGTGCGTTCCTGGGTGCGACAGTTCAATGAAGGCAGAGCAAAAAAAACCAAGACAGTCACGGTCTTACACCAGCCGTTATGACATGATCTCGCGAGCGGAGAACGTTATTTTGGAGGATCGCCGATTGAGCGTTGCACACATCGCCTCTGCCCACCTCGGTAGCGTGGTGGTAGCATGTCTGCCTCACGTTCAAGAGGTCCCGAGTTCGAATCTCGGTTGGGCGAGTTACCCGGATAAGGTTTTTTGCAGGGGTTTCCCTTATCCTGATAGACGAATGTCGGGTAACTCTAAGCTCCATGGACCCCGGACTTATTTGAGCATCATTTCAGCAATTTCTTCCATCGTCCGGTATGACTTGACGTTGGAGGACGTAAAAAAAGAAAAAAAGAAAAAGAAAAAAGAAGCATCGCCTCCAAAATTGGTATTTCTGTAGCATCTGTGTACACAAACCTGCATGAAGATCTGACAATGCGAAAAAGTGTCCTCCAGGTGGGTGCAGGAGTTTCTTAGTAACAACAACTTTGAAGAGACTGCTCATGCTCCCTACTCACCTGACCTGGCTCCTAGCGACTTTTGGCTGTTTCCCACGATGAAAGACACTCTCCGTGGTCACAGATTCACTAGTCGTGCCACTACGTGCCAATCAGCGATTTTCCAGTGGCCAAAACACACTTCTATAGAAACACTCGCAAGGACCAAAGAATCATGGCGTCGACGCTGTGAAAATGTGTACGGCTAGAGGGAGATTACATTGTGAAGTGATACTAGTTTCACATTTTTCTTGTGACGACTTTGTGAGAAAAAATAGATGTTATAACTTGAACGCACCTCGTACAAACTGGAACTTTACGAACAAACCTCCTACTTCGATTAGTACAAGGAGCGACTTGCTTGTGCCTATGTTTTTGTGTGCACGTTTTCCAACTCCAACTCGGTACTGACAGGCTGTTAACAGCCAGAAGGTGTTTGCTGCGTACCCACTTAGGTTTTGGGTCTGACCGCAGGTTGATAATTGTGATGATTGCAGGATGACGTGGG
Organism: Mantis religiosa; assembly: GCA_030765055.1. Lineage (NCBI taxonomy): Eukaryota > Metazoa > Arthropoda > Insecta > Mantodea > Mantidae > Mantis > Mantis religiosa. The sequence continues at coordinate 240,050,820 of CM060947.1, read as the reverse complement.
ATTATTTTAATGAGGAAATTTTGTTGAGGTAGCTTTTTGCTCCTCTTTATTTTGTACAGGATGCCAAACCGCTTTTTTGTTTACACCCTGGTGTTTTATTTTGATATAAAGTGGGGTAAATTTTGTAGCCAAACAGCTCATTTGGAGATTTTGACATTTAGCTTATGCTGCTGTATGGATTAACTCCTTTGTTACCTCGGGTGCCCGCATGCCATACGGGGTACCCGGTAAAGCCTGAAGCGGCGTCCCGTAGCGTCGTAATCTCCTAGAGACCGAACCAGGGCGCTTCTGTGAGCTGGAATTTGAGCGTAGAATTTTGTTGCCCGGCGCCTAATTTCGTCCTCCACGTATGGGAGAAGAGAAGCTTCGTGAAGCTACCTCACGGGGAAAGAATGACCCACAGAATAGATGGATCGGAGTCCTCTATTCTGTGTACGCTGAAGGTATGCTATCCAGCTATCTACAGCCATGCCCCAGATTTCACTGGCGTACAACATAAGTGGGATTATCAGCGCTCGAAAGAGGTGTAGCTTTAAGCGGACTGGCATCGAGCCCGAACCCAGCATTGGGTACAGAGAGGCAATAGCCCCGCGTACCCGTGCCGATAGTTCCGTGATGTGTCCGCTGAAAGTTAGGCCTCTATCAAGTTGAACGCCCAGGTACTTGATGGAATTAGTCCGCTCTATCCTTCGGCCTCTTGGTATGATTTAGCGTTCATGCCTGATGCTTTTGCGCAACATTCTGCGCACCACGTGCTTTCGTGTGCAACATATTGCCGCTATGTGTTGATTCAACATCCTTAAGAGATGGAAAAAGAAATGTTTGGTACATGCGAGTAGCGAAGCTGCGATCCACATCACAGAAGTAGGCTAAGCTTTGCCACAGCACTACTGTGAAGGCACATGGAAGGTGGCAAGTTTAGTAACGCCATAATATCCAAACTGTTTCGTGCTTTAAGGTGTTATACTGGTCGCCAATCTAGAAAGTGTTTGACGTTTCGTATGTAGAGAGAAGCGACGTTGCCGCTTATTTCTGCCACGTGGAGAGAGCGATAGGATTACACGTGCAAAGGTGATGCAATGTGTATCATCATCTATTATTATTATTATTATTATTATTATTATTATTATTATTATTATTATTATTATTATTATTATTATTATTATTATTATTATTATTATTATTATTATTATTATTATTATTATTATTATTATTATTATTATTATTATTATTATTATTATTATTATTATTATTATTATTATTATTATTATTATTATTATTATTATTATTATTATTATTATTATTATTATTATTATTATTATTATTATTATTATTATTATTATTATTATTATTATTATTATTATTATTATTATTATTATTATTATTATTATTATTATTATTATTATTATTATTATTATTATTATTATTATTATTATTATTATTATTATTATTATTATTATTATTATTATTATTATTATTATTATTATTATTATTATTATTATTATTATTATTATTATTATTATTATTATTAGTCGTAGTAGTAGCAGTAGTAGCAGTAGTACGAAGGGACTTGTATTAGCATGGATAATAGTTTTAAGACAGAAACTATCAACCTAGGTGTAAGACAGGGCTGCCCAATGTCGCCAACTCTTTTTAATATTTATATCGACGCAGCAGTTGCGGAATGGCAAGCTCAGTTGAAAGTTAGGTCGTACAATCTTAAATACAGTCCTGTTTTCAGATGATCAGGTCATTCTGGCAGATACTGAAGACAGATTACAAATATCTTTGTACCAACTCGACAAAACAATGTCGAAGTATAATTTTATCATTTCAGCAGAGAAAACGAAAGTGATGGCTTTTATTGGTAAATACCCAAATACGGTCCAAAATGCTCCTCAAAATCAAAACACTAGAACAAGTTAAATATTTTAATTACTTAGGATGTGACAGAGATTTAAAACAAAAGATCTATAAATTTCAAAACATATGTGGCACTATAAAACGAACATTGAAAAACAAAACAAGAAGAGATACCATATTAAAGTTTTATAAAACTATGGCAGTGCCTGTTATATCTTATAGAGCCGAGACCTGGACCTTGAATAGAACTGATGAAAGAATAATTGAAACGGCTGAAATGAAATTTTTGAGGTACGTAGCTGCCTGTAGTCTTAAAGATCACATTAAAAGTGAAACAATAAGAGAACAACTAAAAATATTTACTTTAAATGACAAACTCAGGGAGTACAAACTGAAATGGCAAGATCATCTCTCTCGAATGCCAGAAGAAAGACTCACCAGATAGGCTTGGCAGTATAAACCAGTTGGTATTAGAGATGTTGGAAGACCACGGAGACGCTGGGAAGACCCCTTCTGACCCGAAACAGGCCTATCTGGTCTATCTTGGAGGTTGATGATGGTGATGATAGTGATTATTATTATTATTATTATTATTATTATTATTATTATTATTATTATTATTATTATTATTATTATTAATATTATTATTATTATTATTATTATTATTATTATTATTATTATTATTATTATTATTATTATTATTATTATTATTATTATTATTATTATTATTATTATTATTATTATTATTATTATTATTATTATTATTATTATTATTATTATTATTATTATTATTATTATTATTATTATTATTATTATTATTATTATTATTATTATTATTATTATTATTATTATTATTATTATTATTATTATTATTATTATTATTATTATTATTATTATTATTATTATTATTATTATTATTATTATTATTATTATTATTATTATTATTATTATTATTATTATTATTATTATTATTATTATTATTATTATTATTATTATTATTATTATTATTATTATTATTATTATTATTATTATTATTATTATTATTATTATTATTATTATTATTATTATTATTATTATTATTATTATTATTATTATTATTATTATTATTATTATTATTATTATTATTATTATTATTATTATTATTATTATTATTATTATTATTATTATTATTATTATTATTATTATTATTATTATTATTATTATTATTATTATTATTATTATTATTATTAACACTGTGCACAAAAACAATAGTAAAGTCGTGGATCTACATGCAAACGATAGAACATGCAAGAACACACCAATGTAAAGATCATCGCAACAAAAGAGGCATACTTGTGACATTTTGATGCTTATTGTGACCTAATTATCGGAAGGCCCGACCAGCTAGCAGCCGACAGGAGGCATTCAGACCACGCCTACCCATTTATCTTGTAGCGCTAACGAGGGGGATGGTTGAAGAACATTACTAGCCATCGCTTTACCCCTCCGTGACGTCTCGAACAGTCGGGAAGATTCACTGAACCGCGATACTTTCAGAAAGGGCAATCTTCCCTATGTAAGGCTGCAGTTGGCGAGTGAGTTCAGTTCTTGGCGAGCAGCGTGAGGAGCGCCGTACTAGTGAACGGACTGGAAGACTGTGTACGTGTATCAGAGGAATTGTACGTAATTGTGAGTGTTGAGTGGACCTGGGACAGACGGACCGGCGAATTGTAACTGTGTGCGCTACATAATTCTGAGTAATCGGCAAGTGTTCCAACTGTAATTCGGTGGAAATAAAGAACATTTTGAGTTTGTGCAATTGGAATTTTAATTTCACGAACCCACAAAGTCACATTATTTTAGTGCGGAAATGCAGCTTACATATTTTTTCCCCAGGAGTTTCTAATTTAGGTCCGAATGCCTAACTTTCTTCTTTAAAATAATTTTCGTTCCCAGTGTTAAACACAATGTTCTTACTGATACCTACAGCACATGAAATCCTATCAAGCACTTAGAGAATGGAATAATAGGCTTCCCTTTCAATTTCTTCTCTTCGAAGTATTCTCTCACAGAGCATATTATTTCTCGTACCTGTCCTTTAATTTGTATACCTTTACCAAGTATAGTTTTATTTGGTTCCCGGGCACGTTCAGGTTTTCGCGTGTCACTATTTTTAGACATAATTAAACATTCATTAAAACAATTGCAAATGATCACAGCACATGCACAAATACACGGACTCAAACACACGTAAACTAAGGCAAATTGCTACAAATAAGATGAAAAGGAACTTGCCAGTACAGTACCTCTGTTGTATTAAAAATAAGAAGAGCAACATATATTAGTACGCGAAGGCATTCTTTTTATGCAGCGTTATCAGCAGAGAAACAAACAGTAAGGTATTGTGTATACTGCAGCCTCTGCCTAATTCGCTCGTCCGCATGTCATGTTAAGCACCTGTTAGAATATTGGTAACCAAGGTATAGCGTCTAACGTTGTCACGGAAACGTTTGGACTCTAATGCCCGATTACAGCAACAGATGATAAAATCGACGTTAACCAATGTTAAGTAACAATTGTAACAGCGCTAACAAAGCTGTTAAATTTCTTGCACTTCACCAACCAGTTTTCTGAGAATGTTAACAAACATGTGTTAATGCCAATAAACTTGTAAATATTACAGCTATAGAAGGCTATGGCTGAGTCGTATTATTTTCTGAACATACTGCGATGCACTTTTGTTTTGATTTTCGTCTGCACCGCAGTCTGCACACAGCTGAAAAAATGGCGGAATAAACAAAATCGTACACAAAAGCCATTAAACAAATTTCTAATCGATGGAGAAAGAATTGTTAATTGAATTGGTGACGAAGTATAAGGGTATCGTGGAAAATAGGAGGACGGATGCGATGAATGTAAAAGAGAAAGATGTCACGTGGGAAAAATTGGAAACGAATTTAATTCAAATGCATGTGTCATTACTAGAAACACGAAACGTATTACGTAAATTTAAAACGAGGTGCGAAGAAGGACAAGTGACGAGTGACTTGAATGTCTCAAGACGGGAGGTGGACAGTGTATTATCCACACAATTCAGTTATAAAATCGCAAAGTTATTAATACTTGAAGCAAAGGCGAGATCGGCATATTCTTTTCGATGCATGTTCTAACTCAGTATTACGTAAATTTAAAACGAGGAGCGAAGGACAAGTGACTTGAACGTTTCAAGACCGGAGATAGACAGATTATCCACATGATTCAGTGAATTATAAAATCGCAAGGTTATTAATACTTGAAGCAAAGGCGAGATCAGATTATTCCTTTCGATGCATGTTCTAACCTGTCTTGCACTTCCGCAGTAACCTTCATAGCAACTAGCTTCGACAGTCTATACCTCTGTGGAAAATTTTCTTCTGACAGCTCCTCAAAATAATTTCTCCTTTTAGGCGGTACTCTATTACGAATGCCAATTACAGAGTCTTAAATATAGAAAATCAACAACAGCTGCGTTCACGTCCGCCATCTTAATTATTTACATTTGTTTAGCACATAACTTCAGAAATTTAACTTGTTAGTTTAACAAGAGATTTAACACGAGTGTTACCCTAACACTTGTTGGTGAAATGCAATTTTTGTTATAGCTATTGTTAAACCCGTGTTAAGTCTTAACATCTGTTGGTGAAAGCGCGCATAATTGGTCCTTCTAATTGTTACTCTGACAACCGTTATGACGTATTTATCCCCTTCCATTTATTTAAAGCGTTCTTCCATGTGCTTACTAAGCGTCAATCTCATTCTATTTAATATTGATAGTTTGTTGTTGAAGGAGCATAGGTTATGTACAATAATATTAAGATTTGGAACTTGTGACAACTTGTTGCTGCCGCTACACTACTGTATCACGGATGCTGTAAACAAGGCACTGTGCCGAGTGGGGCTCAGATGAAATTTATGTTTTAGACATGACTAATTTTATTCTATCTACGGGGGCACAAATATTCTCTATAGCACTCAGCGACAAGTGGACCCGATATCAGCTGCTGTCATTCCAGGTGAATAAGTTGCACTAGACAGTCTCTCTTTCTCTGGCTTCAAAGATATAGCACAGGGTCACGTTGCAACTGATAACTGCTGCTCAGCCGCATATCAATATGTAAATGTAAATATGAATTAGGGTTGCGAGTGCCTTTAACACTGAAGCCTGTTATGTTTATTGTATTATCATATATATCTATTTATATCAATTTATTAAAGTAGCCGTGACTCCTTAAGAAGAGGCAGTAGTTATTAACGCATTTGTCATAGTAAAATTATCTCATATAGTGTGATCCATATAAACCTGAACCACTTCAATAGGCCATAGCTTTTGAACCAATAATAGGACATACGTGCAACTTTGGGATAATATAATACACAATTGGGAGATCACATTACACTATTTACATCTCACAGAAAATGTAGGAAGTGTGCTCCACCAGCATGTATACATGTTTGTACTCATCTCACCATATTCTCTGAAGTTTTACGGAGAGTATCCGCGCCGATGTTACGAGGACTGTTCAATAAAGAGTGATCACATCTTTTTGACAATGTACCTTTACTCATCCTCATAATTTTAATGGTCCTTCTCAAAATAGTCTCCCCTGAATGTGATACACTTGTCCCAGCGTTTCTGCCAGTCTTCAAAGACTTGCTGGAAAACATTTTTGAGAGATTCTTCAAAATCGCCTCCGCATCCTTTACCACTGCTTCTGATGATGGATAATGTCTCCCACAAAGGCGTTTCTTCAAGTTAGGGAACAGAAAACGGTCATATGTGGCTAAATCCGTACCATAGGGAGGGTGAGGTATGCACTTCACATTGATTTTTGCAAAATATTTAGCAACAACATTGGCATATGCGGCCGCGCGTTATCGTGGTGTATTATTCAGCCTGCTTAACTGCCACACTGCATGCAAAAGTGCATCGATCTCAATAGTGATTACGTTGAAAAATAGCTGTAAGTTCTTCCTTTCCATCAATGTTAAATTCATTGGCAATAAACATGTTTTCTTATTAAATTAAATTGGAGACCTTATTTTACGGACACACCTCATAACTGTCCACTCGGTTTATTCCTGTAATTTTTTAGTGTAGTGCATATCCCAAGGTGCTCCCAGTCCATGACAACTTTGTCACTACACAGCATGCAGTTGGGTGTAGGAAAAAGCTTCATTTGTTGGAGATACTCTGCCAGACAATGATGTCGCGTTATCCTCCGAAATGCGGCCGCAGTTTCAATCCTTGGTAGATGTGGTATTTCTCTTCTACTTGGGAGTAGATCCATCCACTGTTTTTCATGTACATTTTTATTTACTGTGTCTCATCTTTCCGCTTTGAACGAAGATTTTATTTTGAGCTTTGCTGAATGGAAAGATAAGGATGTTGTCTTGCATTTTATGATTTTGGAACCTTTTCTTTTGCCAAGTAATGTGCTTCTTTATTCTCCTTTACCCCAATATGAGAGGGGATCCATTGGAAGGCTATGTGACTACCCAAACGTTTTAACTTTGCAATGATACTCCTAATTTCAGTTAAGTTAGAATTTCTTGCAGATTTAGTGTTTGTTATTGCTTGAATTAGGCGACGTATAATCACAAAATAAAACTACTTGTTTAAATGAATATGTTCTTAAACATAATTGAGAAAGTGCAATATATACTGCCTGTATTTCTCAATCGAAATTTGTTTTCATTTTCCCAGCCGACTTATAGAATGAAAAGAGCTTGCAGTAAATTGCTAAATATACGGAGCACGAAAGTTGAGCCAGTTTTAAACCGTTTAGCTGATATCAAGTGTCAGGGTGCTTATTTCTAGCAAGATGCAATTGCCCATACAACAGATAAAATATTGAATTTGACAAAGAGAATATTTGAGCACAGGTGTATTATTAAAGTTTTGTAATCCTCTTGATCACCCAATTTGTCTGCCTGCAACTTTTCAAAGAAAAATCTTTCAGAAATAATCCGCATATAATCTATGAGTCAAAAGGCTGTATTTAAAAAAACACAAGATGAAGTGCAACACCACATTCGTCTGGGACCCTTTACATTCGGCCTCCATGGCAGCACTTCGGTATACAATGCAGAGCTCTATGTCATTTACCGAGCCATTTTACATGTTCGCCTTGTGCTGAGTGATTCCCTCAGCGCACTCCAGAGCCTGCGTGCGCAGTACAACCACCATCCTATTGTACAGCGTATCCAGGACGCCATCCACATCCAGGTGTGTGCCTGGGTCCCTGGTCACGTAGGCTTGTAGGGGAATGAACTGGCAGATTGGCGGCCAAGACTGCAACTACACAGCGCCAGGTTTTTATAATACAAGTCCTCGCGGAAGATTTTTGCCTTCAGATGGGACGAGCTGCGCAGTCCTCCTGGTTCCCAGAATGGTCCCTTCCCTGCAACAAACTCCGATCCATCAAGGCACTTCCGACCCCCTGGGTTACCTCCTGTCGTTCTCGTTCGGAAGAAGTGGGGCTGGCTCGGCTACGAATTGGCTACTGCTTTTTTACCCACAGCTATAAATTGAAAGGGGAGCCCGCTCCGCTTGTTCACTTTGTGGTGGAGCTCTTTCGGTTCGTCATGTTCTTTTAGGATGTTTGAGCCTAGCGGATATCCGCCAGCTTGGCAGAGATACTGGCGGACGACCTGCAAGCAGTGGCCAAATTTTTTACGTTTTTTTCGAAAGCCAATTTTAGAATTTAGTTATATTTTTATACCTTTTAGCCATTTTTATGTTTTTAGCTTCTTTTAAACTTGGATGCGCTTCTTGTTTGTATCTGATATTTTATTTAGAATTGTTTTTAAGCTCTTCGGTAGCGTAGATGCTAGCATGTCTGCCTCACGTGCAAGAGGTCCCGAGTTCGAATCTCGGTCAGGTTGAGTTACCTAGATAAGTTTTTTCCGGGGCTTTTCCTTATCCTTCAAGACGAATGTCCGGTAACTCTAAGCTCCATGGACCCTTGACTCATTTGAGCATCATTTCACCCAATTCATTCACCGTCCGATATAACTTAACGTTGGGACGGACATAAATTAAAAAAAGCTCTTTTATCTCGGTTTTAGCCTATTTTAGATTTCACAGTTTAGCGCCCTAAAACATCATCATCACATTCGGCTGGAGCTGTCAGAAATGCTTTGTAGTAGAGAACATCGTTTTCGGCAACGTATGAAGTAAGATATAAACACACACAATATCTATTTTATGCTGAATTTTGGGACAGTTCAATAAAATGCTGCGAATTTTATATCTTCTGGATGATTTAATTTTCTTATCAGGTTTCAGGGTAAAATGATCAGGCGAGTTGATGGCGGTGAGGACTTAACTTTCGCTATGCGACGTGCCATCATTGAGTCCTCACTCAGTGAGTTTGTGAAAGGACTACGCTGGCGTAGGACACGTTAGGGATCTGTTCATCCTCTGTATCCTTCGTTTTATACTTTCCTCTTAGGAAGGTCATCCACTGTGCCGAAGTGCTCATCTTCCTAATAACCGTAGCCATGTTCTCAAGATTGATGCATTTGTGGCATCATATACTCTGATACTTTTATATGAATATAGACTTTCAGTGTAATAGTTTCCCATACACCCCACTTCTCGTAAGTATAAAGTGATGCTTTATACCTACCTCGTGATGAATATATTATGTGAAACGAGGCATAAACACGGTACGACTCCTATCGACAATTTAGGGTCTAGTTTGCGTGACGAGATGATAATAAGGCGCTCTTGGTCTCGCGCTAGTGTACCGCAAAAATAATTTATTCCTCATAACCACTTCTGCCCAGTTCTAAACGGTAAATAAAAGGTAGGGATTGCTTTGCAGTGAACACCCGCTATAAACCATGCTCCCTCGAAACTGCTCCGTTAAGGTACTGGAAAACCCGAAAGGCAATAAAGGATCAACACGTTTCCATTATTCATGTAGGACAAAAGTTTGTGACGTCCAAACAAGTCATGTGCTGGAGCAGCAGTAAGTAACATTTCTGTATGTGTGTAAACGATCTTCATATTTATTCGTTATTACCCGTCCTCCGATTGAGCAAGAATGTCATCATTGTTGACTGGTGAGTCTATCTTGACAGTAAGCAATTTATAGCGCTCTGAGTGTGGTTGTCCTAGTAACTAATACAACCAGTTTCTCCTGGATATGAACACAGACCACCGGGTCTTCATGGTTGAGTGCTACTTTCGTACCGGCACTAATATTGGTGTGACATATATAGTTTAAACCGATGCGTAGAGGAGTTCATGCAACGCTATCCAGCATTTAGACAAGTCCCTCGGAGCGTAATGTCAAATGTCCAGATACCGTCAAATTGACATACTTTTGTTTGCAACATAAACGTCTTTCGTTTTATCAGTATACAATAAAACTTTTTGTCATTCTCACACTTAATTAAAATGTCTATTAAGGTTGGTATCCTTATGTCTTTAGGTGCATCAAACATTTCCAAGATACCGGATCAGTTACTCGCAAAAGGAGAGACACTGTGCGCTATAAAGTGACTGGTCCCAATCTAGAAACAATAAATAATGTTATGACAGAAAGGCCTCAAGCAAACCTTCTCGCAATACAGACAGTGTTTAAGGGGAAGAGAGAAAGTAAACAAAAGAAAATAGACACATAAGACTATGCACTAGATATATTTTCTTGTTTAGACTTGGATAAAAACTTTCTACATATTGTAACACTAATTTATTTTTCATTCCTAGAACATGTTCTGCTAATTTTCTGGTTTGTAATGAAGTTACATTGTGAGGAAACTGTGGGTCATAGAAAAGAATTGAGATCAAATTAAAATCTTTCTATTTTATGTGACAGGTTTACAATATGCATATATGTCTACTATAACAGAAAAACAGATGTTCATTGTGAAATAAGTGTTCATTGACTTATCATTTCGTATATTCCTCATGGTATACTTTTATGGCTGCATAATTAGCTTTGCAGTGCATTGCAGTATATAGTTAAAAAAAAAGGTATCGTATCTACGCAACAGGCGAAAGTACGCACCTTTATATTACGCGGGCAGACCCTCCTCTCAAATAATATATTTATCTGTTGGTAGAGGGAGACTTCAAAGCTACTGCCAGCACATTAAGTACGATCGCAAACCGCTAGGGGAATCGTATATAAACTCGCCCCATCAGCAATGCTATAGATGACGTCAAATTTTGCGCGGTAAATCACAGATAAAAATGAACACCATGTACAGTACACTGCTTTCAAAATCAGTTATGTACATTACTTTTCATACTTTTCTACAAATCGGCTGTGGCATTGAATTTTTCAGTCTGACTTTACGTTTCTACAATTACATTTTGGTTCTGTGCTATGAGAAAATATATAAAACTTCAACTCGTATTTTATCTGAAGGTCAGGCATGTTATAAAGTAAATAAAATAAAACATAAATTAATTTTATCTGAAAATTAGAGGAGACCCATCCAGAAAAAAATTAGGAGAACGTTTTCCGACACTTTCTGCTTCGCTTTTCTTTAACTAGTTTACCAATTTTAGGACGTAATATCTGGGAAATTTGTAATCGAAGGCTGCATGTTAGATTGTGATCCAACAAGGTACTTCGGGGTTTGAATTTAGCTAATTGCATAACAGAAAAAAATTGTTCACACACATATGTCAAGCCAAACATACACAATGTCCATGCGGCAAGTGAATACAACCTCGGAAATCTGGATTGTAAAAATCAGCCAACTCTTTCTTGTGTGTATATTTTTCCTTCAAAAATGTATCGTCACATTGTAAATTTAACAGTTCCATTTGGTACATGACAGCTACTTTGTTATCATCGAGTGTGCTACACCTGACTGAACCCTCAGCTCCATTTATATAGGCAACTTGGTGCTACACGGCTCTTGCCTGACGTCACACGCACTGCAGGCCTTGCTCCCGAATGAAATACGTCACAACTCTCGAAGCCGTCTTCCTCTGTGCTAGGTACTTTCTTCTATTGAAGCAGTTTGTCCGCAGCATTCAGATGTTTATGTGTGGATAGCCTGTTAAACAAGGCTATCGCTTGCACCTCTGGTTGTCTACAGCAAAATATGTGTTGAAGTTATATGACTAAAACATTTGTTTGCACTAACAAGAGTAATATATAAAAATAACTTTTTAATAACATTTTGGTGAAGGGGTATAAAGATGAAGATATTAATGAGCTGCAAGTGAAAAACTTTTTGTTCCTTGACTCTGATGTTTACACGCTGCTGTATAAATATTAAATGTAGAAGATGCGTTAATATTTGAGTAAAGATATAATTGCCTAATCGTTGACCGTTATCCTACACTGCGAGTAGTACAAAAACTGCAACAGGGTTAGATGGCACTCCAGTCTCGACAGGCGGGATAGACAGTTTCCTCGTGCGAAATTTCTCCATTCCATCGTCCCCAAAATAATTAAACTCTGTCCGTAGCGAAGTGAATGGGAAAAGTTGGCAGCAATTTCCTCGACCTGTTCCACCCTGCTTGCCTGCCTGTACGATAACGCGTGCGTTTTATTGGACATCCTTTTAGGTTCTCCATTTTATTGAATTATTATTATTATTATCATCATTATTATCATTATGACTAGTATTTTATTCAGTACAATAGCGAAAGAATGATGATACTATTTATTACTGCTATTAATATAAAAGAGTGTTAAAGCAAATTCTAGTCTCTACATTTCTCAGATAAAGTGTTGTATTCCACCTAAACTTCGATATCAAGATTTCATCGAAAATAAATTTTTGAAGACATTAACTTTGTATTTAAATTCAAGGATGCGATGCAAATAGTTTAAAGAAATCCTGAAACACAAAGCTACCCTTCAGTTGTAAATATTACGTAAGTTTCATTCTTTCAAACATAGAAGTTGGAGTTTTGATTAAAAGTGCAATGTATTCAATATATTTACCTAACAAATAAAGGTTGTAGTTTGTAATTACCCGAAATAGTCTATGAAACCTGGTTATTAATTTGGTGCACTTTATACTTTTGTATAAACCCCAAGGGATATACAAGAACTTAGGTCTTCCAGTTTTTTTTTATATTTTTAGTTTTATAAAATTTAATACTTTATGTAGGAGGTTTATTTACTTGATTCACTTAGGGGCGATATGCATTTGTTTATTTTTATTCATCACACACTCAAAATTCTGTTCCATTACATTCTAAGGACCATGTCATTTGAGCATCATTTCACCTATTTCATTTATCGTCCGATATGATTTAACTTTGGAGCACGTTAAAAAGTCTCTCAAAACTGATCATAAAACTCCAATAAGATTATTCCATCACTCTCACAAAATGATCTATCAAACTCTCTCAAAATGTTCAATCACACTTTCAAAAATGTTACACCAAACTCTCACAAAATGTTTCATCAAACTCTCACAAAATTCCATCAAACTCTCACAAAATTTTCCATCAAACTCTCACAAAATGTTCTATAATACTTTCAAAAATGTACCATCAAACTTTCACAAAATGTCCCACCAAACTCTCACAAGACGTTCCCTCAAACTCTCACAAAATTCCATCAAACGCTTACAAAACATTCTATAATACTTTAAAAAAATTTCCATCAAACTTTCACAAAATGTTCCACCAAACTCTCACAAAATGTTCCGTCAAACTCTCACACAGTGTTCCATCAAACTTTCACAAAGTGTTCCATAATATTTTCAAAAATGTTCCATCAAACTCTTACAAAATATTCCGTCAAACTCTCACAAAATGTTCCATGAAACTCTTACAAAATGTTCCATCAAACTCTCACAAATGTTCTATAATAGTTTCAAAAATGTTCCATAAAACTTTCACAAAATATTCCATCAAACTCTCACAAAATTCCATCAACCTCTCACAAAATGTTCCATCAAACTCTCACAAAATGTTCTATAATACTTTCAAAAACGTTCCATAAAACTCTCACAAAATTATTCCATCAAACTCTCACAAGATGTTCCATCAAACTCTCACAAAATGTTCCATCAAACTGTCACAAAATTTTCCATGAAACTCTCACAAAATGTTCCATCAAACTCTCACAAGATGTTCCATCAAACTCTCACAAGATGTTCCATCAAACTCTCACAAAATGTTCATCAAACTCTCACAAAATGTTATATCAAACTGTCACAAAATATTCCATCAAACTATAACAGAATTTTCTACCAATCTCTGACAAAATGTTCCATCAAACTCTCACAAGTGTTCTATAAAACTATCAGGAAACTGTTCCGTCATGCTCTCACTAAACTGTTCCATAAAACTATTACAAAATGTTCCATCAAATCTCACAAAATGTTCCATCAAAGTCTCACAAAATTTTTTCCATCAAACTATGTAACAAATCAATGTGATGGTGTGATTCTGCACCATGTTGCGGCGACACTTGTAAATTAAATTTTACTAATTTGTTGATGAAAAAAATGATGAAATATAAATATAAAAATAGCAGAATTAAATAAAACAGTTATAGAACACAAGCAAATGGAAGCACCAGCTCAATGGAATGGATGAAAATAAAATTCTTAAAATAGTATACATTTACCAACCGCAAGGACGAAGAAGTCTAGGAAGACCAAGGAAAAGATGGAAGGAGCAAGACTTTGAAGTCGGAACAGGCTAAATGGCCTAGTTTGATGATGCGATTCTTCTACTCCAGTAGATTATATCGAAGTCCCAGCTTGTACAAGATTTTTATGTTCTGTCGTTTTATGCAGGGTTTCTTGTAGATTAATTCTTCACGTGATTAAATTCCCGGTTTTGATGAAACGTTGACTCGGATTCGAAATGTAATATTTTTCTCCAGGTCTTGGCCTCGAATCAAGTTGAAGAAACTTGGCGTGGTATAACAAATAATTACGATTTCAGCTTTTCTTTCCAGGAGCGTTATATTTACCAAGCAAATATAAAATATAATATTAACACTTTTACACAAAATTGATGGATGTTCTTTTCAAAAGAACTAATAACCGAGTATTCCTTTTACTATTGTGTAAGAACACGCCTTAACATTTCGCGTCTCTCCTCTTTCATGTTCCCAAGTAGAGTCTGATTTTTAAAAGAAGACAGGTGAAGGTCATCAGGCAAGGAGCGCGAAGGGCTATGGAAAGGTAAACAAAGGCTGCCAGATTGGATACACTGGTGAATTACATACTCCTCAGCTCAGTTATAGCTAGTTGTATGCGGGAAACAGAGTTTGCCTAGTTGCGCTGTGTATTGTTAGCCTACTTTGTTAAAACACAATTAAAATACGTTTTTATGTAAGCAAGACGTAGTGGCGGTAGGATTAGAGGTGGACCGAGGAATCATGGTTCAAGGCAAAGATCAGCTTACGGTCGGTGTGTTACATTGCATAGCCAAGCTAGAGAATTTGTCTGTTATCTTAGAGAATTCTTCCAACAGGAAGACGAGAGTTTGCTCCTTATCAATGAACAGCTTATTCCTTTTATCCAAAAGTGACAGTCACTTGTCAGTAGATATGCTTGCACGTAAAAGAATTCCTGTGGGTCAAAATTCCGGCATATCGACGGTGTTGATATGCACATGTCAATTAACAAAGTCGTTAATAATAGTATATTGCGATGTTAATGTATACGGAACAAGGAGACGTTTGAAAAAACGAGGCGCTTGCACAGAGGCGCTTCAATTCTCGAGATTCCATTATGTGCTGTTGCACATTATTTTTTGCACTATGTGTATTTATATGAATACGAATATTAGTAGTTAAGATATTAGTTAAAATATTAATAAATATAATTGAATATAAATGTTAGATTTTGGAACGTGCACCGCCTATATGTGTTTCTATGGAGAAATACTTGCCGCACTGTACGGGAATGTCAGCTTACGATGCATAGCAACAATAACGGTAAGTATGGAATATTAGTTACATAGTGCAAACAATTATTTAAAAGAAGTAGCACATGTGAAGACCCTACAACTCAGTGAATGTGTGAACAACTTATTTCTGTGTTTAAAGTAGGCTAATACCAGGGCAGGCCATTCCCGCCTTCCCGCGCAAAACACTGTCACTGCTGACTGAGGGGCGTGACGTCACTGAGAATACAACGCAAGAGCGCTTACACGTGAATGTGCGTAATGCAATATTATGATTGCACATTATAAGATAAGATAAGGCTCTGATGCATGCAAATTCCACAATCCTTCTGATGAAATAAGCGAGATGCAGTTGCTTATGAGCTATTGTAGTTATTGGCTGTGTCTTTTGTCGTAACATTATGAGTAAAAGTAAAAACCTTTGCGCTGTTGCTGAATGCAAGCATGCTTCGTATAAAACTACGAATGTGATTTTCCATTGTTTGCCTTAAGGTCGAGAACTACGGCGCAAGTGGGTTTTACGATGTAAAAGGGCTGATCCGGTTAATGTGAATAATGCAAGGATTTGTTCCGATCACTTCCTGCCCGAAAACTATGAACGGGATTTAAAAAACGAGCTGTTAGGTTTGCCGCTGAAAAGAAAATTAAAGGGCGACGCTGTACCGTCATAGAAAATTCCTAATTGGCATGGGGATGTATTTGAGGCGGTAGTAGCAAGTACCAGCAAAACCAATTTGCAGCTAATTATCAGATACACATTCCATTTATGTATTTGTTTCTATGTGTACACTGAGTTTGTTCGCTCCTTTTTTATAAGAAAAGTTTGATGCGTGGAAC
Organism: Mantis religiosa; assembly: GCA_030765055.1. NCBI lineage: Eukaryota > Metazoa > Arthropoda > Insecta > Mantodea > Mantidae > Mantis > Mantis religiosa. The sequence continues at coordinate 240,034,247 of CM060947.1, read as the reverse complement.
AATAATAATAATTAATAATAAATAATAAAACTTTTTATTAATAGGCAATATCAGCAAGAGATCGCCGGTGCGAAGTTAGGACCGTGCGAAAGAGGGCGCTGTCTACTATAGTATCTTTATCTCCCAAAAAAATAAAATTTGACCACGAAGAGGAAATAATTAGACTAAAGACTCAAATGCAAGCCCTGAAGAAAGAAAACAGTGTTTTGAAACGGCAGAACAAGGTACAGAAGTAATATTTTGTAGATTCCATGGACAAAGTGCTGCGAAGTGTAATGGAGTGATGCAAAACTTAATTTCTATAATAAGTTTTCAAGTTTCCCGAAATTCATCACAAAGTGATCTCTCTTAATGTGAGGACAAGAACCTTCATTAGAATTAGGCACTTAAACAAAAGAGCGAAGGCAGAAATGATCAGGAAACTTGCAGCAAAGAAAAATCTTCAATGGGTTGCTTCGTCATCTTCTTGAGCTACACTGAGTAAGTACATATGAATAGTAACATGTTTTAAACTCTTAATACTAACTGCTAGAAAGAACCTTCATTATAATACACAAGTGGATGCTTATTCCTTCCGATTTTACACGTAGCAGAGCTTAAATAACACATACTGAGGGGCTAGTGTTTAACTCTCGCGGTTGAACTGTATTCTCAGTGACGTCATGCGCGTTAGCCAATGGCAGCGCGACTCTCCGGAATGGCCTTCCTGAGTACTCTAGTTGCCTTGGGCTAATACAGATTAACTGAGCATATTTTTGTTGAGGTGAGATAACTCGAACCCTTGTTTATATTTCGAGTGTTGAGAGCATAAAGAAAGGGGATCTGGGGTCAACATTGCACTACCCTCGTGGAAAAACAGATGACCTTTTTATTTTTTTTTAAATTATTTTATTTTTCAAAATATATATCTATGTACATAGATATATATTTTTCTTTTCCTTATTTAACAGTTTTTTATTGTTTCCGTTTAATTACCTGTTTTCTGTAGTTTCACACACATACACTATACACATAAACACCCATGCCCAGGGCAGGACTCGAACCCGTGACCCTCTACGCGGTGGAACGCTAGAGACATACGTTCTAACGACCATGGCTACGAGGGCCGGCAACCTTCACCTATCTTCTTTTAAAAATTAGACTGTAGATTGATTCAGCTCCATCTTCTTCGACGTTACAACTTTCAATGACGCTATATTTTTGCAAAACGAAGATTATTTATTTTTCCTTCACCATAGCAACTGAACACCTCTTATTTACTACGTCACGCACAGCAACCAATACAATCGGGTTTTATTTTATAATTAATTATATAATTTCCTTTCTGAATCTTAATTTAAACAATTTAGCATTCTAATATAATTCCATATAATTTTAAACTTCCAACAGTTCAAAAGAATTTCTTCTTAAATATTTTAAAACAAATTAAGAGTAACAAATATAAAAATTATAATATTTTAAGACTTAAGTTAAATTCAACACTTACAAAATTGTTTCATCAAACTCTCACAAAACTTTCCCATCAAACAGTTGCATAAAACAGTTCGTGACATTTCCATAACCATTTCGGAGATATTTGGTTTTAATTTACACCTTTTCGGAATGCCTAGTCGTCATTCATTTGTCTCTTGTAGTCATGCAATGAACGGAATTTCAAATCCACTACAATTTTAAAGATTTGGTTATCGCTTCAGCCTCCTGTATCCTTTTTATAGTTAGAGGTGTGCGTAGTGAAGCTGTCACTTCAGGGTTAATGTCAACACGAAGTAGCTTAGAAAACAAAACTTTTCTAACAACACTGTTTAGAAACGACATAAAAATAAATGAGAGCGGTTAGAGTAATAAGGTGACAGTTACACATCAGAGGTTTTGTAATATTCACTAATTTTAATTTCTAAACTAATATTAGGTAAAGGAAATAGTGTATTCCACACAAAGTTTGGTAGCAGCCTTGACAGATATGATTTAAGAAAAAAGGAAATGTCCCAACTCAAAATAGAATTTACGTATGTGAAGCATTTTCATTAGATTTAATTTTCCCATCAGTAGTTCCAATAATTTTTATTAAAATAACATATATTCGAGATATTTATATGTCAAATAAAATGTATATCTTAAATTTTCTGTTAACAGATTGTGAAGTTCTCTTTATTTCGTAGACCTTTGTGTAATTGATAAACCGTAAGAGGTAAACAAATGCAGGTCATATAAAACACACAATACATGTCAAATGCGCAATTTTTTTTAGTGTAAAATGTTTACCAGCTATTATCGGTTCCTACCAAATATGCAAATAAAATGGTTAGAAAGGATGTTTGGTTCAATTGTAGAAAGTAGAATGCTATATGGAATAGAAATATGGGGGCCAGATGAAGGATGGAAAATGATAAATGTTATAAATAGACTATTTTGTAGACATGTTTTAGGCTTACCTAGATACCAAATGAGGCGGATTTAATTTAATTAGAAAGATTAGGTAATAAAAGCAAGGTGATGGAAAGAATTCTAAAATATTGGCTCAGAATATGGAATTTAGATGAGTAAAATATTGTTAAACAGTGTTTGGTAGCACAAACAAGAATAAAGGATATATATAAAGTTCAAAAGATTTTACAGGAAATAGGTATGGGCACATTATGGTTAGATAGTGCAAGAATAGAAAAGGGATTCTGGAAAGAAGTAAAATCAAGAATTGATTACAAGCTAATCTTAATAACAAAAGCTCTCTGAAATTATATAGAACATTAAAAAAGGATTGGGGCGGAGAAAAATATATTGACATCTGTGATAAAGTAGGAAGAATGATCATAATTTATTTACGGTCATAATTTTTTGCACTAAAATTCAACCTTATTATATTCTGTTAGCTTAATGTGAAACAAACACTCCGTAGTAGTTTCATTGTTGGTACTCCTGGTTCCTGCCTGTGAGAACAAGGCAAGTTCAGATATGTTCAGTATCGGCTACCGCTGCAATGGAGGTAACACGCGAGGAGCAATATGCGGCTTTGAAATTTTGCTTTAGTCTCAACAAATCTTCAGTTGAGGCCTATACAATGTTATAGAAGCCTATCAAGTGTCTGTACTTCCCTACAGCACAACTCGAAAGTGGTTTAAAATGTTTAAAGAGGGGAGACAATCAATTTCGAAGGAAGGTGGAGCCGGTGCTTCAGTTACTACTCTTACGGAAGAAAACATCAACACTGCTGCTGCCATTGCGAGAGAGGATCGACGAATTACCTTAAGATCACTTTCTGAAATACTGAACATTTCATTGGGTGCCATCCACACGTTGGTGACATAAACATTACACATGAGACGTGTTTGTACGCGATGGGTTCCAAAACTGTTGATTGCCTAACAAAAGGACATTTTCATGCAGTTAAAGTTGATGTTAGAGGAAGATTCGGAATTTATTTCAAACGTAATCACTGCTGATGAAACTTAGATACATCGTGAGAGCAAACAGCAAAGCTCAGTGCGGGAATCTCCTTTATCACCAACCCCCCCAAAATCAAAAGTGGTTGCTTCTGCTAGGAAAGTTATGGTCATCTCATTCTTTGATATACATGGAATGGTTTATCAGCATGTTGTAGCTGCACACATATCAGTAACTGGACAATACTACAGGGACGTCCTGAAAACATTACAAGTCCATATCAGGCGCAAAAGACCACATTTCCGTGCAGCAGGTTGGCTGCTGCACCACGATAATGCGCGGCCGCATATTGCCAATGTTGTTGCTGAATAGCTTGCAAAAATCAACGTGAAGTGCATCACCTACCCTCCCTATAGTCCGGATTTAGCCTCATATGACTTTTTTCTATTCCCTAACTTGTGGAAACACCTTCGTGGGATGCATTATCCCTCATCAGGAGCAGTGGTGAAGGCTGCGGAGGTGATTTTGAAGGATCTCTCAAAAATGGTTTCCAGCATGTCTTTGAAGACTGACAGAAACGCTGGTACAAGTGCATTGCATTCAGGGGAGACTATTTTGAGAAGGACCATCAAAATTAGTAGAATGAGTAATGGTTCGTTGTCAAAAAGATTTGTGATCATTCTTTATTGAACAGCCCTCGTATTTAAGAGGTGTAAGGAATGGATATATTAAGGGAAGGTGTCCAATGCGTGAAAAATAAAATAGTACTTGGTATTATAGTTTTGATTGTCAAAAACCAAAATATTAGAGAGAGGAATTTCCTTTGCATAAGTGGGAAAACATACCAAATGAAATAAGATGCGAAAGAATCTGGAATTTAAGATCAGAAGAAAACATAATATAACTGGGAAACAGGGAAGACTAATGAGAACAACTAGGAAAAATAGTAGAAGGTATAAAGGGAGACAAAAATCTAGATCTCAAGTTTTAAAATGTTCCATTATATACACAACCTGGGTTAATTATAGTGGGGTATGGAGATATGCAGCTCCAAAATGAGGAGTATGCAAATTTTGTGTTTATTGTATACTAATTTTGTTATATATATGAAGTTGTATATGCTACATATTGTAATAATAAATAGGAAGTAAACTATTATCGGCTCCGAATTTTCGAATGCGTTACTCTTTTTTCAAGTGGTAAGACGTTGTTTTTCCTCTGAGTTATTCAAGGAGCTACGAAAAGTGTAACTTTACAGTGAAGATGTATCAATTAACAAAAGTAACAGAAGAATGCAGTTTTCAAACAATAGTGTAAACATGAGTGAGTAGGAAAATCTATGTGAATCCAACACACCATATTTTTAGTATTTTAAGCAGTAGGCTTCGAAGTGCTTTATAGTCGTTCATGCCAAGTGTGTAGTATCAGCGCTAGAATTTATGGACAGGTTTGATTCACTCTCAGCCTCCTACATGCCCTTAATGTACCAACAAAAATTGCAGATACAAATAATTTCAAGGAAACATTGTCAGCAGTAAAGAAGAAGATAGAAAAGTAAAGTTTTACATAAGGAATTTGTGGAATAGTGAAGCTGGTATGACGTAACGGTACTGTGCTTGTAAGGTTTTAACACCACCTGTCACGCCACTGAGAGTGGCTCGAACATCTTCGTCGGCAATTTCTTGGTAACACCCTCTCATTGTACCGCAGTCACTTTTGACCTTTACGGTAAGAATCTTCTCATTAATTCCAGTTTTGAGATTTTCCTCGTAAGCAGAAATCTGGTAATATTTGGGGTTGAGGCTGTTGCTTGATCTCTCTAATTACAAAAGAAGGGAAAAAGCAACATTTCTTCGAACGGAAGTTGATTGAAGTAATAAGTAGAAGGAAACTTTTACTGTAAACAGTTGAATGCGTATTTTTAAGCTTGCTATTTTTTCCTTCCCTTAAACATCATCTCTGTCAGAGATTTTCTTCAGTGCATTGATATAACGAGTTCAGTAGAAATGAATGTTTTGTATCCCCATGGATAACACCTATTAAGAACTTAGCTAAGATTTAAAATATATTGTGAGAGTAATAATTTTAAGAAACAGATTGTGTGATTCCTCAGGAATCATGTTCTCTCTCATTTTTTATTAATATAAATATATATCTATGTATATAGATATATATTTTTCTTTTTTTATTTAATAAATTTTTCATTATTTCTGTTTATTTTCTTATCTCTTTTTCTAGTTTCACAAATATTCACTATACACATAAACACCCATGCCCAAGGCGGAACTCGAACCCGCGACCCTCCACGCGGCGGAACGCTAAAGATATACGCTTTAGCAACCATGGCAACGAGGGCCGGAAACTCTCGTTACACACGTGGAGCTGACGCGTGGTGACAAAGGCATCCGACGTTAAGTCATATCGAACGATGAATAAAACGAGTGAAATGATGCTCAAATGAGATTAGGGTCTATAGAGCTTAGTGTTACACGACATTAATCTTGCAGGGAAAACCCTTATGCGAATATCTCGCATTTAAACTCGAGATTTAAACTCGAGGCTTCTTGAATGTGATGCAGACACGGTTCCCCCACACTACAGAGGCGGACACTTTGTCAGCTGGTACTTTATATTGTCGCGAGGCATTGCTTTGCGGTGGGCAGCGGCCGGCCTGTGCATAGGCGAACGCCGAGAGAGAGGGAAGCGGGGAAAGAAAAAGACAGAAAGTGCCCAAATCCACGCCCACGCGCGCGTTAGCGCTTCACACTTGCCGAGAGGGAAAGAGACAGAGATAGTCTGGAATTTCTCGCTGCGTCATGAAACTTCGGCAGCTTTCGAGCGATCCAGTAAGTTCTAGAACAAAAAGTGAAGGTATAAAAGAGCCGCGGCTAGTCAGTCAGGCTAGTCGACATGCTTCTGTTCTACAAAGCCAAACACATCCTCAGAGCCTTTAACCCCTTACAAAGACACCTTTGCCTCACACAACAGTGGTGTCATCGTTGGCGGATGTCCGTTAATCCTGAAAAAAGCCACGCCATACTTTTTACAAAGCGCCACACCCCCACTGACTGCCCCGACTTCAGCTTCCGAGGACGAAGGATAGAGTAGATTAACTCCGCCCAGAACCTTGGAGTAAAATTGGATAGAGGTCTAACTTTTCGCCAGCACTACAGGGACCTATCGGCGAGGGTGCAGGGAGCAATTGCTTCCCTGTATCCATTGCTGGGGTCGACCTCGATGCCGGTTGGTCTGAAGTTCGGAGCGCTGGCAATTCCGGTGATGCTATATGCCTGCGAAATCTGGGGCATGGCCGCAGACATCTGGCTGGCATGGCTTCAACGTGCACAGAATAGAGGACTTAGGTCTATATATTCTGTGGGTCGTTACTTTCCTACCAAGTTGCTTCACGAAGCCTCGGGTCTTCCATACGTGGAGGATGAAATTAGGCGTCGGACATCAAAATTATACGCTACTTTACAGAGACATAGAAGTGCCCTTGTTAGATCATTGAGAGATTATGACCCCACTAGACGCCATTCTAGACTGTTTCGGATACCCCGCATGGCTTGCGGGCACCCGAGATAACCCAGGAGCTAATCCTAACAACAGCTAAAACTGAGCTCTACATAACTCTTCTAAGCTGTTTGGCATCCAAATTTCAACCCAATCACAAATTTTAAAATTAGAACACCAGGATGCAAGGTGTTGCATCCATTCCTACAACCTGAAGGTTAAAAAAAAAAAAAAAAAAAATCTGTATAGCTACTAGCCCGGTTTCTGGAATCTATACCAGGCTCTATTGTGCAAACTTCATTCTTATGTTTATTATCTTCTGAATCAGATGTCACAAAACAATTTACAAATTTTGCAGATAGAATCTACTTTCTACCTCAGCAAACTAACTAAACCTAAAGATTACTTGGACCAGTAACCTTACAAATATATTCATTTAATCTATCTAAAACAGTCTTTTGTTTACTTTACTTTTACATCAACAATATAAATCAAATCTTCATTTCTACTACAGCTTTAATTCTTATAACAAGTTACGAAAGACTGTTTCCTACAGTTTTAAAATTTCCTATTCTGCAACTGGTATCCAAAGTTTCCTCCTAAAGGAACTGGCATTAGTAGATGGAGCTGGTTCGTCAGTTCCAGACATCCGGGTAGTCATTTCTCCGCTTCTGCATAATCAGTTGCATCTGTCCGCTCTGATACTCTCCATATATATCTTCTCTCTCCTGGTATTCTCTTTCCGTCTTTCTGTCTTCTTTCTGATGTACATAATTGGAGTCTTCTATTTATCGGCTGTGCGTCTTAAATCGGGTCTTCAAGTCTAGTAATCTGTATCTTCAGTTTCTCTTGATCCTATTTCCCTCCGACGATCTCTTAAGTTATCACCTGAAGGTACATAAAAATTGTAACCTCAAAAAATAATTTCTAGCTCAAAACCCACAACACATTCTACAAAATCCCTACGATAAAACTCTCAAAGGGTGAACAGGCAGCAAAAACCTTCTGGCTTTATACAGCCAGCCAGCACCTCGGTCGGTCGGTCAGGTTGTGAACATTTTAACTGTAACGCAGTTGTTAATTATGTGCGTGGCTGTTTAAAGTGTGCCGCATATAATTCATTTGTTTGTTTACGTATGGTGAAGCAACGAGAGACTGCGTTGATGTATGTTACGTCATACTGCTGCTGTAAGGGCGTAAAAACTTCTTTCTACTAAAATAATTCGTGTCAAATAACGTTACCACAAAGAGAGGTCTTTCATACCCTTACCCGCCACCAGACAGATCCGGTATTCGTCAGTCGCTTCATTCAAGATAAGCTCGCTAAACTAAATATGTAAGTGAGTCCATTTATCAATGGGATAATTTACTGTCGCCGCAAATACGGAGGTCACACTACCTAATCATTCTGAAAGCATGTGGTAAAATAAATCTGTAAAGTTTAAAATTAAATGCTACACCGTTTCAGAGCATAGAAATGTTTAAGGTTGTTAGAATTATTTCAACCATTAATGCTTTTGCTTGTAAAATAAACTGTAAGTACTTAACAAAATCATTTAACTTATTTTTATCGTATAAGTTTCTTTATTGCTATTTCATATGAACTCTCTACAAAAGTTTAGCTTTCTCCCCAATTCACTATATTCAGAAAGCTGCTCTATAGAATATGTTCGATTTTGCGTTAGAAGCATTTCGTAAATTACTGCAATAGTCATTCATACTTATGGACACCACATATTCAATAGCAGTACTATTTTATATCTTTGTAAATTCTAACCAATATACACATTTACACACGTTAAAACATTACATAGAAGAGGTTACACACATTTTTATGTTGTGCAATGCATTCACATACGTTATTCATGACATGGAGAGTTATATTATAGTTGTTATTATTATGGTATCTATATACAAATACACAAACGAATGCAACCTGAGAAGTTTGGGCTGGCAGAGCATTGCTTTGATAACGACCATAGAGGCAATTTTCAGGAGAGAGCCATCTTGGCAAAATGCAACAGTTACTGGGAACGGAGAATTAAGGAGGCTTTGGCCATTTCCTCTGAAAGGAGCACGCTTAATCGTGATGCTGGATTTAAGTTCAGCTCCTCATGGAAACCGGCCTTAAAGATGGAAATCTGTCGATTTAAGAAGCAATACAGCTTGATAATAAAGTTAAGTAGTTACGTTTCTTTGACACAATTTTCTATACTCACGCCATCTCCTGCCCTGGCATTTAATTTACTGAAAAGTCTTTTGTTCAGTAGTGCGAATTTTGATAGTGTTTTGTCTTTGTTTGTAGTTGTGTTATATCCATTGTTTCATTTGTGGTATAACATTTTACAAATATCCTGATGATGGGAGAGATGCACACTGCCGAAACGTTGATATATAATCATCTTTTCACCTGGCTGGCTGCCCGAGAATAAATTGAGCATATTCGTCGCCAGGACAGCTTCAGGCCTTAGCCTACAGTTTGTTTTATTAAATAAAATTATTGTCTTCATGCTCACAGGTGCTCTTATTTATCATCATGATCAGCTTACAAGTTTTACCGCTCATAGCGCCAAATGCAATTAGTGGTGCCAATAATTTTTAAACGACCCATGTATTATAAGGAATATCTCGAAAATGGTTAATGCCAAAACGTGTGCTTTAACGAGGTCTACATTTTTATCTCTCTCTTATAAGTTTTGCCCGTTTCAAAAAGTTTATTCAGAATGAAGAAGTCTTTGCAGGCTATTTTTAGAAAATTCAAGGTAAACAGTTTAAGATGTGTAAATATCTTAAATGTAATGTGATTTAATTTATTTATTCAATATGGACGTTACAGGTTTCCCCAATTACAATGTTCTCTATGCATAAAAACAACAACATTAATTACAGAATAAATCATAACAAAACTAAAACAAACACAAACAATTTGGTAGCATTGCTTCACATGTACAGTAAGTCATTCATTCTATTTTTGGTCATAAATAATCACAGGATAAAGCAAAGTGTCCAATTTTTATACTAAATATATCAATGTTTAAGGGGTGTAATTTATTGTATAACGACTGCATTTTACGAGGGCTGTTCAATAACGAATTATCATAATTTTTTTACGGTCATTATTTTTCTCATCGTAGTAGTATCATTGTTGGCACTCCTGGCTCCCACCTGTGAGAACCAGGTAAGTTCAGATATGTTCAGTATCATCTACCGCTGCAATGGAGGTAACATGCGAGGAACAATATGCGGCCTTGAAGTTCTGCTTTCGTCTCAACAAATCTTCAGTTGAGGCCTTTACAATGTTACAGGAGGCCTATGGAGAGTCTATTCTTCCCTATAGCACAGCTCGAAGGTGGTTTAAAATGTTTAAAGAGGGGAGACAATCAATTTCAAAGGAAGGTGGACCCGGTGCTACAGTTGCTGCTCTTACGGAAGAAAACATCAACACTGCTGCTGCCATTGTGAGAGAGGATCGATGAATTATCTTAAGATCACTTTCTGAAATACTGAACATTTTATTGGGTGCCACCCACACGCTGGTGACAGAAACATTACACAGGAGATGTGTTTGTGCGCGATGGGTTCCAAGACTGTTGATTCCCGAACAAAAGGACATTCGCATGCAGGTCTGCATGCAGTTAAAGTTGATGTTAGAGGAAGACCCGGAGTTTCTTTCAAACATAATCACTGTTGATGAAACTTAGATACATCGTGAGAGCAAACAGCAAAGCTCAGTGTGGAAATCTCCTTCATCACCAACCCTCAAAAAGCAAAAGTGGTTGCTTCTGCTGGGAAACTTATGGTCATCTCATTCTTTGACATTCATGGAATGGTTTATCAGCATGTTGTACCTGTACACACATCACTAACTGGACAATACTACAGGGATGTCCTGAAAACATTGCAAGTCCATATCAGACGCAAAAGACCACATTTTCGTGAAGCAGGTCGGATGCTGTACCACGATAATGCGCAGCCGTATATTGCCAATGTTGTTGCTGAATATCTTGCAAAAATCAACGTCAAGTGTATCCCTCACAATCCCTATAGTCCGGATTTAGCCCCATGTGACTTTTATCTATTCTCTAACTTGAAGAAACGCCATCGTGGGATGCATTATCCATCATCAGAAGCAGTGGTGAAGGCTGTGGAGGCGATTTTGAAGGATCTCTCAAAAAATGGTTTCCAGCATGTCTTTGAAGACTGGCAGAAACGCTGGGACAAGTGCATCGCATTCAGGGGAGACTATTTTGAGAAGGACTATCAAAATTATGAGGATGAGTAAAGGTACGTTGCATAGGTGAATATATATAGGAATCAGTAATAACTTTACAATATACAAATCTACTAGATGCAGCATTTGGAACGTAAAAACGTATTAATTGTCTTAGGTTAGTGTCATCAATCATTTCATGAAGAGTTATTAATAGAAATTGTTAAGAGCCATATTTGAGATTAGTAAAAATAACAATTTTTTCGTTTAAATGCTTGTTTTGGACTGAGAGTTTTCTTGAAAATGCTGAGCATAAAAACGAATTTGGGTAATTAATCAACTTTCCTTTCCTTATATGTGATGCATGGATGCGAAATTTTTAATGAAATCTGCTGTGGAGTTGTTTGTGAAATCCTTTACTTAACATAGCTATGTGGTAGAGGTAGCTTACGTAAAGCAAGTTAAGCAGAGACTACAAAATATTTAACGACGAGGGAAGAAATCCATCAAGTCGGTAGTCCAACTGGCAAATAATAGTTCCGGAGTTTAGTCTTGGATGAACAACACGCAAACATGCAAAGGGGCATATCAACCGGAGACTCTGTAAATAATTCAATCATAGTAGATCAAAGGCTGACCTTTGAAGCTTATTACTAAATAAATCACATTCACAAATACCACAACTGAAATAGCTCTTTAGGCATGTGGAATGAACCAAATGGGGCCAATCACGTCAAGTTGTTTACAGAACCGTGCAGTAATTGGTTCGATTTCTTAGGGAAAGTCATGGCGGACATTTCTTTCAAGCAAACACTGGTTATATATTAATTGCCAATTATACTGGATGAGCGTTTTTGAATCTCGCATGTGGTGAGTTGTCTAGATAAGTTTTCATCGGAAATTTCCCTTACTCTGCAAAGACCCCTTTGTACTTCGGTTTCACTTCTTAAGCCATTAGAAGTGATTCTGCAGATTATTTATGAGGCCATTGGAGTTAACCCCACTGACCATGGATGTGATCTCATGCACAAATAAATATAATCAATACTGATATATAAAGAAAGCAAAAAATAACCTCGAGTGTGTGTGTGTGTGTGTGTGTGTGTGTGTGTGTGTGTGTGTGTGTGTGTGTGTGTGTGTGTGTGTGTGTGTGTGTGTGTGCAGCAGTTTGTTTAACCAATTTTATTGATTATTCAACATTTGTTAAACATTTTCGTACGGACATAGCTAATATATTTCCAGTGGCTTAGTTGGTCAGGAGTGGACTTACTGATCCCAATGTCTCGAGCTCAGACCTGGCCAAAACCAGTGAATTTTAAGCTGTTGCTTACCCGCCTCGGTAGCGTGGTGGTAGCATGTCTGCCTCACGTTCAAGAGGTCCCGAGTTCGAATCTCGGTCAGGGTGAGTTACCTGGATAAGGGGTTTTCCGGGGTTTTCCCTTATCCTGAAACACGAATGCCGGGTAACTCTAAGCTCCATGGAGCCTGGACTCATTTGAGCATCATTTCACCCAATTCATTCATCGTCCGATGTAACTTAATGTTGGGGTGGACGTAAATAAAAAAAAAAAAAAAAAACAGCTCCATGTTAATAGGTTTAATTACATTTATAAGAACTCCTGCGGGACAAAGCTTCAGTACACCTGCTGTGTTGTACAATCTTTAAAATTGATACTACTGTTAACAACTTATTCGATTCCAAAAGATTGATCGGATACAATCTTATGATATTGTGTAGCCCTCATAATTTAGTTTGTATCTCTTCCACAACGTTTATTATTGTGTTTCTTTGTGTTAATCGAGAGCCTTCACCTACTGTACGGCAAGCTATGACGCATTCATGGGACTCAAAAACAAAGATCTTTAATTATATACAAAACTGAAGCTGCTGGCAGTGAAGCAAACTAAATATTAAGAATAACTAAACACTAAAGCAACATCATTTGAGTTAGTAAACAAGATCAACAATGTAGTATTATAAAAAAAAATAATGATAGGCTTGTTTCCTTTGATGTAATTACTCTATTTCATAGAATTCCGAGAGTAAAACTTAATGTTTTTAAAAATGGTTGAATTCTATAGATTTGAATAAGGAGCCAATAGATGATTTTATGTAACTTACTAATTTGTGTTTAGACCAAAATTTCTTCAATTTCAATGTACAATTTTTCCAACACATTTGTGGAGTAGATATAAGTAGTTCTCTTTCACATTTTCTTGCTGTTATTTTTATGGCATTTTTTGAAATGCAAGCCAATAAATCTTTTCCTTCAATTTTTAAAACATGGTGTAGGTACGTGGATGACACTGTTTCTTTAGTTCCTGAGACATACATGATGCAAAATTTGCAAGATAAAGTTATAGGAATTTAAAACAATGGTTACCTCCCCTTCCTGGACCTAAAGATGATAAAAAGTGACAATAAGTTAAACTTTGGAATTTATAGGAAATCAACTCACACTGATAAATATTATCTACAATAAACTGCCAATTGAAATAAAAAACATTGAGTCCTTCACAAAGTTTAAAACCACATCAAAGAAGTATTTGTTACATAAGTGTTACTACTCAGTAGAAGAGTATTTAAATGACAAAAGATAGGAATAAAAGGAATGTAAATTTTAATTATTAATTTAATTATTATGCTTAACAAATTATTGTAATTCTTGTTTCTTGTTACTATTTTTTGTGTAGTTGGTAATTTGACAATTCCACATCACCTTCACAAATTTTAAAAATACACCAAAGAAGTATTTGTTACAAAAGTGTTACTACTCAGTAGAAGATTATTTAAATGACAAAGGATAGGAATAAAAGGAATGTAAATTTTAATTATTTATTTGGTTATTTGCTTAACAACTTATTGTAATTCTTGTTTTTTGTTACTATTTTTTGTGTAGTTAGTAATTTGACAATTTCGCATCATGAATGTATGATTTACGGATGCAATAAATGAATATGAATATATAAAAATAAAAGTTGCCCTTTGTCACACAAATTTTCTATTTTTAATAGTTAGACTTACAGGTTGATTAACATACTTCTAAACAAGGAAGAATTTAGTACAGAAATAAACACATTATTAACACTGATTTAATTAATGGTTTTCATAAAGATTTTATACACAAAAGGTTAAAAAATTTAAATATCAAAAAATTATATATGATGTTTCCACTCTTGAAAAGGTAAAACATATTATATGTGCTTATATGTGCCAAATTCAAATCTTGTTTGTAACACAAATTTATCTTCTTTTTGCAGGTAAGACATTTCCAGATTCATAGAGAGGGCAATATGGGATATCTTATGTAAGTTAATTTTATTGGTTTATTCACGGCAAGTATACAAATTTAAAGTTGTTTTCTTCTTAGGAATATCTGCTAGTTTTTTTAAATACTATAGAACGATATTTTGGTGCCTTCAAATACATAAATAGGTGCAGAATATCCACTTGATATTGAGAGACAGTGTGCTCATCATAGGATGGAGCTTTGCTTTTATTTTCTTAATTAACGTTCTCCAATATTAAGACATATCGGACGATGAATGAAATGACAGTATTGTTCTCAAATGAGCCCAGGGTCCATAAAACTTAGAGTTACCCGAAAAACCTCGGAAATACGTTTTACACTCACCATGTCTGAGATTCGAACTTGGGACCACTTGAATAGGGGAGAGGGACAGACTTGCCACCAACACGTTACCGAGGCAGGCTGGAACATTGGTGACTGGACACAGGCATGTACATGGCCCGAAAAATCTGCATCCACGTTTGTAATTTTCATAATAAAAGCATTTAAGCATAAGGTTTATGAACTTTAGAGAAATAATATTTCTTTACTATTATTTAGGAGAACAGTAAAGTTCCAATCACATAGTACGTCCTATGGACGAATAAATTGCATAGAAAGTCACTTCCAGCTTCTATAAGTTTCACCTTAATGACAGAATATTTAGGAATTGATAGACTGTAAATGTAATTTCTGCTTTGGAGTTGAACGAAACGGCTCAATTTTGACCTTAAACACTCATTTCATTCCATTAAACCTTTCTCTAAATTTTGTTCAAAGATTACTCTAAATTTTGCACCAGAAAGTAAAAAATATGGATGCATATTCTTTATTTACCTTATAAATTTCACCCTAGCAATTAATAATTATATCAAAAGGATATACAACGTTAATACCCCTAATAATATGGAATATATTTATGAAACATAGATGTTTATTAATTAATAGGTTTTCTGCAACTAGCAGAGTTTTTCAGAACAATTCTGAGGAAAATATATGGAGAATGGATAGTAAATTTAGCAATGAATTGTACTAACTATATAGAGATATAGTTCTGGAGATACACATTATTGTTCAAAGATTGAGATGGGCACGATATGTCACCTGTAATAGATTTAAAAACATTGGGAGGTGTAACAGAGAATAAGAGTAAGATGAGCTCGTGTACAGATGGATTCGGATCGATTTGGAATTAGTAGTTGGAAGGTTTAGATGAAAGACTGAGATAAATGGAATAGAGCCCGGGGGTTAAGTCTCCCTTGGAGATTGTGTTACCAATTAAGATATAAATAAGACAGGTTATCCGGAGGATAGGCTCTACATTATCGCTTGTCTAAAGTAAACTTACAGCTATAGAAAACTGTTTACAAAAGAGGCCAGCGGCACTGAGGAAAAGGGGGCAGGGACGGCATGAAGTGGTAACTGTACACTGTTTCCTTAGAGCTTCAGCTTAAACCGTATTACGAAATACATGTATGAGGATGGTCTGAAAAGTTTCCTATCTAATAAATACATAAGACATTTTTTCAGATTTATTTTTTATTTTTCAACATATTCACTTTGCAACTCTACACACGTCTCCCACCTCACTAACCCGTCCAAATAGTACTCGGCGTTTTTCTCTGTAAAATAGTTGTTCACGAAGGTGATTGCCTCTTCATTTGACGAATATCTCTGTCCTGCGAGCGCAATTTTCAGATGAGGGAACAAAAACAAGTCGCTTGGGGCTAGATCTGTTGAGTCAAGCAGTTCAAACCGTAATTCGCGGATTTTCGCCATTGCAACTGCTGAAGTGTGAGACGGTGCGTTGTCTTGGTGAAACAGGATTAACTTTTTCTGCAAATGTGGCCGCTTTTCCGCAAGCTGTGCCTTCAGCTTGTCAAATATTGTTTTTCTTTTGGTAATTTAAGTTCTCCAACGGTAAGTCATACCGGACGGTGAATGAACTGGGTGAAATGATGCTCAAATGAGTCCAGGGTCCATGGAGCATAGAGATACCCGACATTCGTCTATCAGGATAAGAGAAAACCCCGGAAAAAACGTTATCCAGATAACTCACCCTAACCGAGATTCGAACTCGGGACCTCTTGAACGTGAGGCAGACACGCTACCATCTACGCTATCGAGGCGGGCTTGTCAAGTAATGATGCGTAGTATGCTGATGTAATGGTTTTTCCTTTTTGAAGATAATCGATTGAAATAACTCCTTGACTATCTCAAATAAAAACAGTCGCTATCACTTTCCAGCTGAGAAAAACAGTTTTTGCTTCTTTTGGAGCCGGTTCCTCCTTTGCAGTCCACGGTTTGGACTGTGTTTCTGTTTCGGAGGTATAATGGTGTATCCAAGTTTCATCTACAGTAATTAATCGGCGCCAAAACTCCGATTTATTGCGCCTAAACTGCGCCAACAGAACGTTGGAAATGTTTGTTCGAACACAATTTTGGTCTAACGTGAGCAAACGCGGCACCCAACGCGCGGACAGCTTTCTCATGTCTAATTGTGGATTAAAAACGTTATCCAGATAACTCATCCTAACCGAGATTCGAACTCGGGAGCTCTTGAACTTGAGGCAGACACGCTACCATCTACGCTATCGAGGCGGACTTGTCAAGTAATGATGCGTAGTTTGCTGATGTAATGGTTTTTCCTTTTTGAAGATAATCGATTGAAATAACTCCTTGACTATCTCAAATAAAAACAGTTGCTATCACTTTCCAGCTGAGAAAAACAGTTTTTGCTTCTTTTAGAGCCGGTTCCTCCTTTGCAGTCCACTGTTTGGACTGTGTTTCTGTTTCAGACGTATAATGGTGTATCCAAGTTTCATCTACAGTAATTAATCGGCGCCAAAACTCCGATTTATTGCGCCTAAACTGCGCCAACAGAACGTTGGAAATGTCTGTTCGAACACAATTTTGGTCCAACGTGAGCAAACGCGGCACCCAACGCGCGGACAGCTTTCTCTTCTATAATTGTGGATTTAATATGTGACAAACACGTTCTTTTGACATCTTGATAGCCTCTGCTATCTCGCACTTTAATTCGGTGGTCGTCTAGCAGCATATGGTGAACTTTGACGATGTTTTCGTCGGTAGTTGCAGTTTTTGGACGCCCGAACGTTCATCGTCTCCCAAGCTTTTACGGCCATGTTTAAATTCAGCTGCCCAAACTTTCACTGTGGTAAAATGATGATGCAGAATCCCCATACACAGAATCCAACTCATCTTTGATTTACGTAGGCGTATTGCCTTACAAAAACAAATACTTAATGTCAGCTCGATACTCAATTTTGTCCATTTTCATAAAAACACTCACATGAACTCACTCAAACGACTGTTACATAACAACTGAGCGTCAAAAATAGCTGAAGCTTTGGTGAATAGCTGTCAACAGATGAACCACGAAATTCACTGACTTTTATTCCAGATCTTCTGGCGAAACAAGCCAGGTGAAAAGCCGATTAGTTTTTATTTACGATTAGCTTTTATTCACTAGCTTTTATTTACGAGTGCTGCCATCTTCATGTTGAGGTCGGAAACTTTTCAGACCACCCTGGTATATATCTATAATCCATGAGCATAATTCCATGATAACGTGCGTAGCTCGGGAGGTCCTGCATGCGATTCCTGAGACCCGTCATTATGACTACATATTACGTGGTTTCCTCTGGTAGATTAAGCGAATGCATCTTTTCTAACATGGATTTCCTTCGCTTCATTTCATATCCAGGTGGTTGCTCGGTTCCATCTGAGACCCTTTAAGCTTGCGATCATTAGGGATCCCTATCATCAAGGCCTACCTGTGACTGACAGCCTTTTCTGGTTGCTTCACTTCATTCGTTCCTCCTCAGAGTTGTAAGCATACTTCGAAGTGTCACCATATGCTCCCTGTAAATAGATACGTACACCTACATTAGAAACCTTATGTGAAATAGGCAATTATATA
The DNA here is from genome assembly GCA_030765055.1 of Mantis religiosa. Taxonomy (NCBI): domain Eukaryota; kingdom Metazoa; phylum Arthropoda; class Insecta; order Mantodea; family Mantidae; genus Mantis; species Mantis religiosa. The sequence goes on along the minus strand of CM060947.1, from coordinate 240,015,913 downwards.
AAGACAGGATGTTATACATTCATTAGAATTACTCATATTTTAAAATTCTCAGATATATAATCACAGAAATTATTGCTCACAGAACGTATTACATTTCTAAGGCTTTTTCTTGGAAAACCGTTCATTTATTAGTTTCTGTTCCCGCAGGAGTTATTCTCCAGAACGCTCATATAAAACAACAAATCATTTTGTATTTCTCTATTCAAATCCGAAGAGCTTCAAAGTCGAAAGTTTCTCTTGGTTCAAGGAAACTTGATTTAGAAGAGGTTCTCGTGTATTCTGCCAAACTTCTCTCCCTTTTTATGACTATTTCGTCTCGGAGTTGTAATTTACCTCTCTTTTGACAATTACAACTTTTCCCCCTAAGAAATTTTCATGGAATGATTGGTTTTGAGGAGAAAATTTCAAGTACTATTGATTGAAAGGTTCAACAGCATCCCTTTTCATTTTATCAATTAAACTTTGATGTATTATATTCTCATAAATTCCTTTATCCCTTCTTCAACGAAGTATTCTTAAAAAGGCCTACTGTTCTATTTCATATTAATCAATAAAAACATTTAAATAAATAATCTTATTTCACAATATTATTACTCATTCTAAGTTCAATGGAAGTAGGAGAATATAGTTAAGCCTAAGCGACATTCAAACTGTTTCAGAGATAGATTTGATGGATTTTGCATGACCTGAAGCATAAAGAAGACAGAAATGAATGTTTTCCTATTTGAGATAACTACAGGAATCTATTTGAAAATTTAAACCATAAACAAAACTGTTTATCAGACACATTATTTAACTTCCTCCAAGTTAAGTCATATCGGACGATGAATGAAATGAGTACAGGTTCCATAGATCTTAGTCACCAGACATTCATCTTTCAGATAAGGTAAACCTCCAACGTCAAGTCATACCGGACAATGACTGGAATGATGTTCAAATGAGTACAGGTTCCATAGACCTTAGAGTTACCAGGCATTCATCTTTCAGAATATGGGAAATCCCCAACGTTAACTCGGAGGACAGAGATTTTTGTCAAATGAAGAGGCAATCACCTTCGTTAACAATTATTTTGCAGAGTAAAACGCCGAGTACTATGTGGACGGGTTACAGAGATGGGAACATCGCTGGGAGAAGTGTGTAGAGTTACAAGGAGACTATGTTGAAAAACGCCGAGTACTATGTGGACGGGTTACAGAGATAGGAGCATTGCTGGGAGAAGTGTGTAGAGTTACAAGGAGACTATGTTGAAAAACGCCGAGTACTATGTGGACGGGTTACAGAGATGGGAGCATCGCTGGGAGAAGTGTGTAGAGTTACAAGGAGACTATGTTGAAAAACGTCGAGTACTATTTGGACGGGTTACAGAGATGGGAGCATCGCTGGGAGAAGTGTGTAGAGTTACAAGGAGACTATGTTGAAAAACGCCGAGTACTATTTGGACGGGTTACAGAGATGGGAGCATCGCCGGGAGAAGTTTGTATAGTTACAAGGAGACTATGTTGAAAAACGCCGAGTACTATTTGGACGGGTTATAGAGATGGGAGCATCGCTGGGAGAAGTGTGTAGAGTTACAAGGAGACTATGTTGAAAAACGCCGAGTACTATTTGGACGGGTTACAGAGATGAGAGCATCGCTGGGAGAAGTGTGTAGAGTTACAAGGAGACCATGTTGAAAAACGCCGAGTACTATTTGGACGGGTTAAATAGATGGGAGCATCGCTGGGAGAAGTGTGTAGAGTTACAAGGAGACTATGTTGAAAAACGCCGAGTATTATTTGGACGGGTTACAGAGATGGGAGCATCACTGGGAGAAGTGTGTAGAGTTACAAGGAGACTATGTTGAAAAACGCCGAGTACTATTTGGACGGGTTACAGAGATGGAAGCATCGCCGGGAGGAGTGTGTAGAGTTACAAGGAGACTATGTTGAAAAAAGAAGTTCGGACAAAATGTATTGTATCTTTATTAGGTCGGATACTTTTAAGACCATCTATGTAGCTATCCAAAACCTTAGCCTAGTGTGAAGGGACGATTAATTTCCAACAATTAAGAATTAACTAAACAAAACGTAAATATAACTTAAAAGTAACACGTAAACTTAGTAGTATGGAGAAATATGTAGATAAGTATTGGTCAAGAAAAAAGAAAGAACAAATGAAGGTCTCAAATATTATTGATTAAAATGGTTAGTATTGCCGTCTACTTTTTAATTATAATAAGAAAATGAAAGTTAGTTTTCCGGTTAAGGGAAATTTACAATTTTACCCTGTTTTTTGTCATTTTGATAGATATCCAAGTGAATTCTAGCCTGCCACAGAAAGACAGTTGAGAGTCAACTAATGATAAAAAGAAATCTGAGGTGAAGTGGCAAAATGGTCATGTGTTGAAGATCACTATCTGATTGGTTAATTTCTTACGCTTGACATAAACATTAACTTAAAAGCATAAACCTTGTGAAGAGTGGGGAATAAAAATAAACATAAATAATTCGAAAGTTATAGTCTTCAAGAAGGGAGTTAAACTAAAAAGAGACGAAAAGTGGTTACTAAATGGAAAAAGGGTAGAAGTGGTAAATTAATTTGAATACTTAGGAGTGAGGTTGAATAACAATGGAAAGTGGGGAGCACACAGGAGAAAAATTGAAGCAAAAGGGGGGGGGGACGGCAATTAATGGGATAAGAATATGCAAATATAAGTTACAAATGACAACCAAGTGGTTAGAAATAATGTATGAAGCACTAGTTAAATCCAAAATGTTGTATGCAGTGGAGATCTAGAGGGGGGGGGGGGGGGGCACAGAGGTAAACAAAACTGTGGACCAAAACTACAGAAGGTTTTGTAAAGAGCTACTAGGCTTACAAGATCAGTACCTAGGGAAGTAGCTTTAGCAGAATTAGGAAAGACAAGAAGAAATGGAATAATAATGAAAAGAATAATAACATTTTGGTATAGGTGCTTGGCCAAAGAATAAGGGGAAATTATGACATTATATATGAGACAGCAAAAAAGATTAGCGAACTCAAATAGTTGGCGGGCAGAGATAGGAGGAATTATGGAATAAATAGGAATGGGAGATATATGGAGATTAGAGGTAAGGAATACAAGCGATGTGGGTAAATTGGTAAAATGCAGAATAGAAGATATAGAAAGACAGGAAATATGGGAAAGTCTAGAAAATATGAAATCATTACAATTTTACAAGCAAATAAAAAGAAACTGGGGACGAGAAGCATATGTAGATTACTGCAATAGGCAAGAGAGAGAAGGACTAGCTTGGATGAGAACGGCAATAATATTTCTAAGAGGGATAAGAGTTAGGGAAAAGGGAATTTGTGAATTGTGTGGGGGAAAAGAAAGCATAGAACACTATGTAACAGAATGCGAGGAGGTTACAATGGCGAGAAAAAAGGTTTGGGAAGAAAAATGGGAGAAAGTAGAGAGGAGGATAATAGATATAAAATGGTAACGTGCAGGGAGGAAAAGAAGGTAAGAAGTATTGGTGTGTTCTTGCAGCAAGTAAACGAAAAATGGGCCAGAAATGTAAAGAATATAAGAAAGGAAGATGAGGGGGAAGAATGGGACTAATTAAGTAACAAGGAGGTATGGAGGTTAAGAGCTACCTGGCAGAGCAGAAGACCAGGGTGTCATGTAAGCCAAGGTAGCAACAAGGTAAAGACAAATAAATGTAAAGAATATAAGAAAGGAAGATGAGGGGGAAGAAAGGGACAAATTAAGTAACAAGGAGGCATGGAGGTTAAGAGCTACCTGGCAGAGCAGAAGACCAGGGTGTCATGTAAGCCAAGGTAGGAACAAGGTAAAGACAAATAAATGTAAAGAATGTAAGAAAGGAAGATGAGGGGGAAGAAAGGGACAAATTAAGTAACAAGGAGTCATGGAGGTTAAGAGCTACCTGGCAGAGCAGAAGACCAGGGTGTCATGTAAGACAAGGTAGGAACAAGGTAAACACAAATAAATGTAACCAAAAGTTGTAAATTGAAAAATTTTGGAATATGCACAGTAAATATATCAATCAGGTGTATACTTACTTCCCTTTTTATGTTTATTTTCATATTTATATGAATCATTGTGAATGATTCTGATACAGTACGTAACTTTAAATTAACTCCATTCTTAGGACCTATTTTCATTATTATTGTGGCCACAATCTTCTCTTATATTAGTTATTTCATGTTTATAATTTTATTCGTGAAATTGAAAATATGTAACTCTGGCACTAGATTCGTTCAAAATAAATTTACTATAGCGATTTTTCAATAAAATCTGTAACTCCTAAGGAAGAAAGGGGTAGGTACGAGAAATAATAATTAATCCTTTGGAGAGAGCATTTTGCATTCACTTCATTTTAAGAGTTAATAGCACGAAATGGGGAATGATATCGCCTCTAGATTAATAATTTTTGTTTTTAATTTACACTCGTCTACCAATGCTTGCTTCTGTTTCCCCCCAGGCTATACGCTCTACAAATGGACGCAGTGGAGTATGATAATCACATTACCGGTAGTATCAAATGGAGTTTTCTGAGCTGCTAACTTAATGGTATTAGTGCAGTAAAAAAATCTTCCAATTAAAAGGGCTCCATGCATTTGTCATACCCCACAGAACTAATTTGGTAGCTCTGCTCCATAGAAAATATGGTTGCGTGTAGGGGGAAAGGTGAAAGAGCGTACCTGCGTTCAGAAAAAAAAGAACTGTTACAAAGGGTAACATATTTTAATTGTGAATCTGTTGAATCCATTACTCCTACAAAATTCAGAAAACACTTGAGACGTACGAGGGCTGTTCAATAGAGAATGATCATAATTTTTGCGGTAATACTTTTTCACACTAAAATTTAATCGTATTATATTCTGTTAGCTTAATATGAAACAAACACGCTGTAGTAGTTTCATTGTTGGTACTCCTAGCTCCTGTCTGTGGGAACTAGGCAAGTTCAGACTTGTTCAGTATCGCCTACCGCTGCAATGGAGGTAACATGCACTTAAAGTTGATGTTAGAGGAAGATACGGAGTTTCTTTTAAACATAATCACTGCTGATGAAACTTGGCTACATCATTTTGATCCTCAGAGCAAACAGCAAAGCTCAGTGTGGAAATCTCCTTCATCACCAACCCCCAAAAAGCAAAAGTGGTTGCTTCTGCTGGGAAAGCTATGGTCATCTCATTCTCTGATATTCATGGAATGGTTTATCAGCATGTTGTACCTGTACACACATCAGTAACTACAGGGATGTCCTGAAAACATTGCAAGTCCATATCAGGTGCAAAAGACCACATTTCCGTGAAGCAGGCTGGATGCTGCACTACGATAATGCGCGGCCGCATATTGCCAATGTTGTTGCTGAATATCTTGCAAAAGTCAACGTGAAGTGCATCTCTCATCCTCCCTATAGTCCGGATTTATCCCCATGTGACTTTTTTCTATTCCCTAACTTGAAGAAACGTCTTCGTGGGAGGCATTATCCATCATCAAAGCAGTGGTAAAGGCTGCGGAGGCAATTTTGAAGGATCTCTCAAAACTGGTTTCCAGCATGTCTTTGAAGACCGGCAGAAACACTGGGACAAGTGCATCGCATTCAGAAGACACTATTTTGAGAAGGACCATCAAAATTATGAGGATGATTAAAGGTACTTTGTCAACAAATAAACAAGTAAACAAACAAAAAATGTGATCTTTGGTTATTTAACAGCCCTCGTAAGTTATATTCCGGTTTCATGATGGAGAATTTTTTTCTTTTTCATTTAAACCACCTGAAGATAAATATCTAGTTTTGTCTATGTAACTTCCTCTTTTAATTTTTGCCTTGCAACTACAAGTCATATGGGACGATAAATGAAACGATTTTCAAATGAGCTCAGGGTTCATAAATTTTAAAGTTATGTGACGTTCATCTTTCAGGATAGGGGAGAAAATTTTATCCATATAACTGACCGAGATTCGTACTCGGGATCGCTTGAACGTAGGCTATCACCTACTCTAAGCAGGATGTAGGTAACTTGATGTTAATAGCTTACTGCGACTTTGTACAATTTTAACCATAACTTCGCTACCTGAATCTGCTTGAAGTTTCACTGTAACTTTACTTAGTTGAAACCGTTACTGCACTTTCTTTGCAACAAAATGAAAAGCGTATGTACGACGTAGCCTCTTCTTCCGGACATTTCACACATTGGGAGGTCAAACACTCAACTTGTCTAATCTCTTGCAGTAGCTGCATTTACTGCATGTTACAGCAACCTCACTCAACCTCAACCTTGAGTTTGTCTCAACCTCACTCGGAGAACAGCACTATTTGTCGCACCAGAAACGCACTAACTATTCACTAACTGAACCACTCACGAGAATGTTTACTGATATGTCCAGAACTTTCCGAAGTGTTCTAGAGGTAAGAAAAATGAAAACTTCCAACAGAAACTGATTAGCTGATGACGGCACTTTTGGTGTTCACACTGGCCGAGAGCGCTACTTATCTCTGTTTATTCTTGTACCCACCTCTTAATTCAAGTACTTAGGATAGTAAGTCGCCACAAACGGTGTATCTGGAATGCGAGAGCCCCTAGTGGTGTACTGGGGAAATATACGAGTCCAATGGAGAATTTAATGTCATGACAGCAAGCTGGCCATGGTAGCTCAATGGGTTAGAGCGACTGGACCGAAACCAGGAGATGCGTGGTTCAAATCCCGGCCATGACATTGAATTTTTCATGTTGACTCTATCTATCAAAAACCTTAACCTATGTACGTCAAGTGTAAGGAAATGATTAATTTCCATCATTTAACTAAAATTAGTAATGTTAGTTTCACAATAAACAAGTATATTGCTGAATGTCTTAGTTTTCCAATATTTAATACTTCTCAAGTTTGTTTCAAAATATACTTTTTGATAATTTCATGTCTGCTCTAATGGTTTTTTTATTATTAATTGGCGAATGGCGATACTGGACAGATGTCGCGGATACTTGCTCAAAGGAAGGAGTATTCCTTGTGGTCTCTAACGCGCTATTGCGTTAAACGCAGTTTTATCCTTTCTGAGAAGCTTTAGTAACTGTAAGGGGTTCGACTGTAGACTCCCATGGTTCTTTCACTTCATTCCTTCTTCCTGGGGATGGTAGTGGCAATATATCTCACGTAGGTGGAAGTGAGCGCTTCGTTGTTTACTGCATATCGATAGAAAATCCATTCCTTTAGACGAAATACGAGGGCTGTTCAATAAAGAATGACCAAAACTTTTTTTTCACAACGTACCTTTACTGATGCTCATAATTTTGATGGCTTTTTTCAAAATAGTCTCCCCTGAATGCGATGCACTTGTCCAAGCGTTTCTGCCAGTCTTCAAAGACATGCTGGAAACCATCATTTAAGAGATCCTACAAAATCGCCTCCGTAGCCTTCACCACTGCCTCTGATGATGGATAATGCCTCCCACGAAGGCGTTTCTTCAAGTTAGAGAATAGAAAAGAGTCCCACGGGGTTAAATCCGTACTATAGGGAGGGTGAGGGATGCACTTCACGTTGTTTTTGCAAGATATTCAGCAACAACTTTGGCAATATGCGGTCGCGCATTATCGTGGTGCAGCGTCCATGCCTGTTTCACGGAAATGTGGTCTTTTGCGCCTGATATGGACTTTCAATTTTTTCAGGATATCCCTGTAGTCTCCGTAGGGGGAGGGATGCGTCCCTTTCAGCTGCCAAAGTGCGGGCGCTGCGGACCACTAGCACTCGTGGTACCTCTGACGTTACTAGAGGAACCTCGGGCCGAACATGCCGAGCCCCTCCCTCTGGGTGCTGTTCGGATTGGGTTGGACTCAAGGGGGCAGTGTGTTCCCGCCACCCACGGGCAATTGGGTACATCTGGCCAGGCCATCGGCCGCCGGGAGGGGGTAGAGGGTTGCCTCATAAGTCCCGGGAACTAGCCTGCAGAGCTAGTAGCTGGTGAGCTAGACACTGGCGGCCCTACCAAGGTTTTTGGTAGCTGGTTCATTAAGGACCGGCGCGTAAGTGGCGTATCCACTTCCGTCCTGTCTGCCGTGTGCAGGCGGGGGGGGGGCAGCTTATAAAATAGGTACTGTCCTATGGTAAATAGACCCGAGAGGCCCGGGTTCAGGTCCTACGGAGCCAGGACTAATGGGAGTAGATCCTCACATTCACTTTATCCCTGTAGTATTGTCCAGTTACTGATGTGTGTGCAGGTACAACATGCTGATAAACCATTCCATGAGTATCAAAGAATGAGATAACCATAACATTTCCAACAGAAGCAACCACATTTTCTGTTTGGGGTGGATGATGAAGGAGATTTCCACACTGAGCTTTGCTGTTTGCTCGCAGGATCAAAATGATGTAGCCAAGTTTCATCAGCAGCGATTACGTTTGAAAGAAACTCCGGATCTTCCTCTAACATCAACTTTAACTGCATGTTACCTCCATTGCAGCGGTAGGCGATACTGAACAAGTCTGAACTTGCCTGCTTCTCACAGGCGGGTACCAGGAGTACCAACAATGAAACTAATACGGCATGTTTGTTTCACATTAAGCTAACAGAATTTAGTAAGGTTGAATTTTAGTTCATTCTTTTTTGAACAGCCTTCGTGCAGTCTTACAAACATTTCCTTAACTGCAGTATACCTGATCTTGGTTTGCTAAGGTGGAACACAAAGAAGACATTGGGATTTGACGCAGTAATATTTCAGTTGTTGCTGTCAAAGACTCCCACGTAATCAGGCGAAATAAATGATTTGGCCGAGAAGCTCTAGAAGTTCCTCATCGCTACTTGTCATGCGGCACTTCATAAGATAAAGCAATTCGTGCTTCAAATAATTCTTTAAGAAATATACGCAGAGGAGTTTGCCAGAAGCTGCGCAGTCAATATATCAAAAAACACGTGAGAAGATAACGCCTGGCTCCTTTTGAGTTTCTGTTGATGATACGAGTATAAACTGGAAACGTGTCAAGAAAATTACGTACTGCTGCATTGGCAACATGCTGTTACATGTAACACACAATATCACAACGTTGTGTCCACCCACACTAAATTTCTTTCTTTACTGCTTACACAGAACCTGTATTGTAATGGACTATTGTGTTTTTGTATCAATTTGTGTGCTTGGGAAAGGTATAACTCAAGAATTAAAAGTTAGTCTTTACATTTAGCATCCTTCAAGTATCTACAAAGAATTTTTAACAAATATCCAACACTCCAAACCATCCTTACATTCAAAAATGTTCTATCTTTTTTATGGTATAAAATGGCACTAACAATTCTGACTAAAATACCTACTACTGGCCCCGTAGTTCAGTCGGTAGAGCACCTGCCTGCCGTGCTAGAGGTCCCAGGTTCGATTCGCGGTGGTGGGGGTCCGGATTATTCTCTGACCAAGATAATTCCCCATCTTTCCCAGAGTCTGGAAGTATGCATGAGAGTCTGAATGTGTGCGTGATCTAATGATTAAAAGCCAAAGATAACGAGTTAACTCCTTCGATGTGTTCCAAAGGAGAATGGTCGCCGATATGACCATAGCAGCTAAAGGCGGGGTATAAATAGAACAAGGAAAAAGTACCTACATTTAGATAGATATGATTTATTTGCCAAGACAATACAAAGGTTGTATAGAAAAGTCAAAAACACATACAAAAATAATGTTAAAACATTACAAAAACATATTACTGTTACAAAACCCTGTAATACTGTACACAGGATTTGAGAGCAGTGTAGATTTAACTTTTCTTTCAAATAACACTATTGTCCGGCCGTTCTATCTCCGGCTCTGACATTTAGTGGCTGCGTGAGGTGAAGGGGGAAGGTTAATAGTACCAACATATAATACCGAGTAATTGAAAACATATCGTCAGAATTATCTTTATAATGAGAGTATAGGATTATATTAGCTTCAAAACATTGAAATACAACTTGTAATTTCATTATCATGAAAGATATTCTTTAGAACATCACTCTATTCGAATATTTCGTTCCCACCTTTCACGCACACTAATTGCTTCTGTTGGTGGTACTGGGAGTCTGTACATCCGGTATCGTGGTCAGGAAGTTAAAACCGTCTGCTAGCGCCAATCAGCGTAGTCGCTGCTAGGCGTGGCTTGCAAATCCAGCACCGTGTTGGCGCTGCAATTTTGTGTGGACCACGTGGCTCTTAGTTGCTTTTAGTGCCCGTGATGGTGGTTTGTTTAAGTTTTTATGTGTGCGTGAATTCCGATTTGTAGCGTCTGTAAGTCTTATTACTATCGCTATTTTAGTAATATGGCTACTGGTTCGTCAGAATTCAAGAAAAAATCGGCTCTTATAAGAGCCAAAGCCGTGAATTTATATTCAAGGCTACGTGAGTACTTCGAGAAGGAGCGGGGCAATGGTGGACCTCTACTACCTGTTACCAAGGTGCTGGACAGAGTTTGTGATGCCTTGAAGGTGGAAAGAATGTGGCCAAGGAAAAGTGCCTGCTGATTTAAGTTCGCCTTCTGCAGTTCTGCGTACACCGGGAAAGCAAAGGCAAGGAGGCAGCCTTAAAGCTTCACTTGATGCTTTTCAAAAGGATGCTATAAGGTGACATGTATATCTATATTATATGAGAAAGGAATTTCCCACTCCTGCGAAGTAGCTTTTTGTTATTTCTTTTCCAGTAAGTGGTATATTGTCTCCATATGAAACTATTCTGGGATCATGTATATACACGTTGTCCACGTACATTTACGAAGTTACGATCTGCAAATGCGTGAGATGTTCCTCTGCTTGAAATTCCCGCTAAAGAACTGGCAACAACGCGCTTCCCCCTCTCGAGAACTGTCAGAGCCGGAGATAGAGCGGCCGGACTGTAGTGGGAGAACTTTGACATTGTTGGGAAGACTATTAAATAGATTTAAAGATGTAATTTCAAATGAATGTTGAACTTTACTGTATTTTCATTTAGCAATATAAATGTTAACACTGTTTCTTGTGGAGTAATAGTGAACTGAAGAACACAATGTATATAAATCTATATTCATCTTATCATATAAGAGCCAATTCATAATAAACAAAGATGGCATGAAGGCAACTCAATAAATAACGGTTTACAATGTGTCCTAGACGATGCTCCAAAGATAAGTCGAATAGCTCTCTTCTGAAGCACATGGTTTCCCCATAGTAAAATGCCATAACTCAAATGGTTATTTATACATCCAAAATACAAAGTTCTTAGAGAGTTCAAAGATAAGTATTTCTTTAAAATTCGTAATAAGAAAAGTCCTCTGCTTAATTTTCCAGCAATATGAGTGCGCCAACCCAGACAAGATTCAAGACTATTTACGAGAAAAATAAAATTTGTACTTTAAGTTTCTGCGAATAGCCTAAAAATGTTTTTAATTTGTAAATACTTTTATGTAATTGGTAATAGATAAACAAGTTTTATAACATAAACTGAAGAACTCGTTAAAATGTATACTTAATGTCAAATAACATTTGTTTTAGCGTCAATCATGTCTGAGACCTTTTTCGTTGTTTTAAATGTTCAAATAATTATATAATAATTATCTCGGCGTTAAATAAGTTATTTCCTTTCTTGTGGTTATGCGAAGCACACACTTACTCCTTCGTCGTCTATAGATTACATGATAGTCTTGATTTCCAAGGTCGTGAGTTCAAACCCAGCGGAAAACAATGAAATTTTTTTTCAGTGAAAAACTCTTAGCATGACTTCGTTCGAAAGGGAGGTAGATTTACGAGCCTCAAGCTTGATAAAGCTGCCTCTGAAGCCTATTGCATGACCAGCATAAAATGTGTCGCTTAGGACCACAGAGTTAAAGAGCTCCCATAAATTAAAACTTAATTTCATTTTATATTCTTATTATATCTAAAATAAAATGTTAAGAAGTAGATAGAATTGTAAAATTTTATAAAAATATGCTGTATATAAGAGGTAGAGAAGCTGATGTAAATATAGTACAGATATTTTACCTAATATGATTTAAAATTAAGCTAGGAGTGCTTAGTTGCATATAACATGCGGGAACAAAATTCAGATATTTAGCATTGGTAAGGAGCCCTTACAGTGTAGAAAGAAAAGACGAATTGAAACATTCGAGCATGTCTGCCATGTGAGGTGCCATAGCCGGGATTTGAACCAGAATTTAATGTCATGTCGATAAGTTGGCCATAGTACCTGAAGGTTTAGAGCGGCTGGACGGCAACCAGAAGATCCGTGGTTCAAATTCCGGTTATGGCATTGAATTTTGTAGTCTGACTCTACCTTTCCATACTTTAGCCTACTGTACTGTTAATTGTTAAATTTTATATTGCTTTCGTTAAATTTGTAAACAATTTTTTCATGACTTCTAGATTCATGCTATGAAGGCATGGATGCTAAATTAAAGTTTATAACCTGTTCCTCTATTCGTTGCAGATAGGATGCATCATGACTTTTTCGAAGACCCAGGTCGGAAGCCAGATGTAACAGGGTTACTTCTCTGTAGTTTGAATTGTTTCTTGATGATTATGTATGATTAAATAAGAGTCATGAGATCTCTCTTTTCAGGTATGGTTTCTAGTGACATAAATAAAATTATGGAGATGTCCAATTTCGTAATATATAATTTAATTTTATAATCTGGATTGCATTTTATTCGAACTTTCTTTCCTAGTCAATCATAGGATGTTACCTCCAGCATGTAGATAAATCCTTACTTCCTTAATAAACATTTTCCATTAATTACATAAGATTCCTCACTCCTGCACACACACACACACACACACACACACACACACACACACACACACACACACACACACACACACACACACACACACACACCTTTCACACCTTTCACACCTTTTCCAAATATGAATCGAAACTTCTGTTACAATTTGTATTTATGCAATTTGAAGTAAATGTAAATTTTTTATGCAGACTAAAATAATAAAAATTTTCTCATTTATCACTAAAAATATTCTCTAAAAAAGGAAAACATTCGCGAAAAAATCATTAAAAGGTAAAACTCTTGCCTCTGATCATGATTAATAAGAAGGAAATAGAAAACAAGTTTTAGAACTTATATACAAAAGATATGAAAGCTTTATGAGATTTCATATCAGTTTGATTAGCTTTATTCTAAAAGTTAGTGATGTTGTCACAACAAATTGTTAGTAATAGTACGAGAAAATTACGTTATGAAAGATTAGGAGCTTATTATTAATTAATTGTATCAGCTATGCCCTGATAACCCGACATGAGAAAGTGTTCGAAAGTCAAAGCTTTCTGAACCAAATCTAGACCACAATATCTGTAGAAAAACACAGTCGTTTGTTTTACAAGTGGTTACATCATCTGGAGCACACTGCTGGCACGATATCAGGGTTGGCGCGTCATGTTGGAGCCTAGCTTGGGGTTGATTTCTGTCCAGACACGTAAATAACTCTTCCATAACGGAACAGTGACCCGGGTCAACTGTCTAGGTGACCTCCACAATATTGCCAGGTATATCACAGAGAAAGTTAGCGAAACCGTAATGTGACAATCTCACGTTATACGCAAATCACTCTTCATCACTCTGGTATAATTTTGTAATGTGCTGGTAACAAATGCCAGTTCTTTTGTCTATCAGGAAGTTCATTTTCAACTCACGCACCTCAGTTACACGGAATACATTACGCTGAATGGGAGGGTGATTATGTACGTAGGGGATAATGAAGAAATTGGCGAAATGAAGGATCCTATCTGGCATTGTTGTTTAAGACATTACCTTAGAATATGTGTTTTGGTGTAAATGTCTTCCGCAGTGGTTATGAGTGTGGAACATGGGGCACCATATTGTATCAAGACTGACCTTAATGCATGCCTCAAGGTTGCATAACTTTAATTTCAAGTAGCACAACCATTTGTCTGCTATGAATGCAATTTTAGCAACACAAGCTCCGATAGCACAAAATGTTTCAACCAGATGAAATGACGGAAAGGTGGATGAGAACATGTGGCTACTTAGGTAGTATACCTTTCTATCGTTTATAGTTCAAACCGTGATGTGTGGATTTTCCATTATAACAGCTGAGGTGTAAGAGGCTGTCTTGGTGAAACAGGATTTTCTTTTTCTGCAAATATGGTCGTTTTTCCGTTCAGCCAATCAAGTAATGATATGTAGTATGCCGCTGTAATGTTTTTTTCCGTTTTGAAGATAATACATTAAAATAACTACATGACTACCCCAAAAGAAACAGTCGCCATCACTTTCCCAGCCGTAAAACGGTTTTCTTTTGAGCCGGTTGCTGCTTTGCAGTCCCCTGTTTGAACTGTATTTCTGTTTTGGTATAATGATGTATCCAAGTTTCATCTACAGTAATTAATCGGAGCCAAAACTGGGATTTATTGCGCCTAAACTGCACCAACAGAGCTTTGGAAATATTAATTCGAACACGTTTTTGGTCTTACGTGAGCAAACGTGGCATCCAACCAGCGGACAGCTTTCTCATGTCTAAATGTTGATTTAATATATGACAAACACGTTCTTTTGAGATGTCCACAGCCTGTGCTATCTCTCACTGTAATTCGGTGGTCATCCAACACCATTTATTGAACTTTGGTGATGTTTTCGTCGGTAGTTGCAGTTTTAGACACCTGAACGTTCATTGTCTCCCAAGCTCTTACGGCCACGTTGAAATTCAGTTGCCCAAAATTGCACTGTGGTAAATGATGGTGCAGAGTCCCCATACACAGAATCCAACTCATGTTTGATGTGCGCAGGCAGCTCGATACTCGATACTCGATTTTGTCCATTTTCATAAAAACACTCACATCAACTCACTCAAACGACTGTTACATAACAACTGAGCGTCCAGAATGGCTGAAACTTTAGTGCGTAAGTGTCAACAGGAGAACAACGAAATGCACTAGCTTTTATTTACGAGTGCTGCCATCTTCATTTTGACGTCGAAACCTTTCTATCGTTTGTGAGGTCAGATATTATTTGCTGACATTATTGTGCAATAAGTGGTTTATAATACTTATGTGATAGTAGATGGGAAACTTTATATCATATTGCACCTGGTGGTAGAAATGATTATATAAGAACTACACAAATTTTGTTTTAAAAAACTTCAAGCAATTTGGAGTTTACCTTGTCTAGGACAAGTACCATCTTGAGGAAATGCATCCTCAGATTCTATAACATAGGTTTTCGGAGACGATGAAATACCTAAAGGAATAGATATGAATGGATGGTTTTGAAGTTTCAAAACATTTAAATGACCAATATAAGATTTATTGGTTTGAAACAGAGAGAGAGAGAGAGAGAGAGAGAGAGAGAGAGAGAGAGAGAGAGAGAGAGAGAGAGAGAGAGAGAGAGAGAGTGAGAGAGAGAGAGAGAGAGAGAGAGAGAGAGAGAGAGAGAGAGAGAGAGAGAGAGAGAGAGAGTGACAGAGTGATAGAGACAATAGGACAGAGAGTAATAGATATGTGAGGGTGGTCTGAAAAGTTTCCGACCTCAACATGAAGATGGAATCACTCTTAAATAAAAGCTAGTGAATTTCGTTGTTCATCTGTTGAGAGTTACTCACCAAAGTTTCTGCCATTTTGGGCGCTCAGTTGTTGTGTAACAGTCGTTTGAGTGAGTTGATGTGAGCATTTTTATGAAAATGTTCAAAAACGAGTATCGAGCTGTCATAAATATTTGTTTTTGAAAGGCAATATACTACGTAAATCAAAGATGAGTTGGATTCTGTGTATGGGGACGCTACAGCATCATTTACCACAGTGAAATTTTGGGCAGCAGCATTTAAAGGTGGCCGTATTAACTTGGGAGACGATGAAAGTTCGGGACGTCCAAAAACTGCAACTATCGAACAAAACATCGCCAAAGTTCACCAAATGGTGCTAGACGCCGCTGAATTAAAGTAAGAGAGATAGCAGAGGCTATGAATATGTCAAAGGAATGTGTTTGTCACATATTAAATCAACATTTAGACATGAGAAAGCTGTCCGCGCTTTGGGTGCCGCGTTTGCTCACGTTAGACCAAAAACGTGTTCGAATTATCATTTCCAACGCTCTGTTGGCGCAATTTAGGCGCAATAAATCCGAGTTTTGGTGCAGATTAATTACTGTAGATGAAACTTGGATACACAATTATACTTCTGAAACAAACATGTAATTGTCAGTGGACTACAAAGGTGGGGGGGGGGGGGGGGCGGCTCCATAAAAAGCAAAAACTGTTTTTCTCGGCTGCGAAAGTGATGGTGACTGCTTTTTTGGATAGTCATTGAGTTATTTTAATCAATTATCTTCAAAAAGGAAAAAACATTACAGGAGCATACTACGCATCATTGCTTGGCAAACTGAAGGCGAAACTTGCGGAAAAAACGGCCATATTTGTAGAAAACGAAAATGCTGTTTCACCAAGACAACGCACCGTCTCAAACCTCAGCGGTTGCAATGGCGAAAATCCACGAATTATTGTTTGAACTGCTTGACCATTCGCTTTACTCACCAGATCTAGCCCCAAACGAATTCTTTTTCTTCCCTCATCTGAAACTTGCACTCTGAGGACTAAGATTTTCGTCAAATGAAGAGGCAATCATCTTCGTGAACAATTATTTTGCAGAGAAAAACGCCGAGTGCTATTGTGGACGGGTTACAGAGTTGGGAGCATCGCTGGGAGAAGTGTGTAGAGTAACAAGAAGATCTGTTGAAATTTCTGAAAAAAAAAAAGATGTCTTGTATCTTTATTAGGAGGGTAACTTTCAGACCACCTATGAATTACAGATTGAATTTTTTTGCACTGATAATGTTGTTTGTAACGTTCTTCTTCTGGTCCACAGAAATGAAGAATCAAGCTTTAGGATTTCCTTGTATCATGGAAATGTTAAATTGGATGTAGACTAATGTTATATACTAGTAGAATATGCTGAGGGGCGGTTCCAGGGGTAGTACCTCATTGCCATGCTCCTGCCTTAACAACAGGTGATATACAGCTTTAAATTATTATTTACACACTGCTGAGGTCATTATGCCTGCTATTGTTCAAGGTGCAGTGGAATATCTTGCCTATCAGCAGAAAACCACAGAAGCTGAAAGAGGTCACTATAAGTTCTCAGTTTGAACACCATTATGTTACTACTCTATGGTTTTGTGTAATGTGGGATCTGGCACGAAATTAAATCTTTCTTCACAATAACTCTGGACTTTAGCGAGAAAGGGTGCGACGAAGGGATAAGAGAAATCCGTGCCGGTTAACTTCTGGCACGTCTAAGTGTAAAAGCTTGCAATGTGAATATTAGCGGAAAACTGCGTTTTATTTCATAGTCGTCATTTCTACTTATTTCTACTTAAAATTAAATTAATCTTTGTTTTCTAATGTTACCTGTATTTTACGGCTGACAATTAAAAGAAAAGGTTTCTTCTGCTGGAGATATTAACAACTCTGAGTACTGTAATTTTAAACTAATAAAAGAAAGTGTTACTAATTGGGCCGTTTTATACTTTAGTCATTAGTAGTTATATATAAACCGTGCAGTAATTTTTACTTTTTTCTATTTCTTAAGTGTACGTCCTGCAACGTTGAATAATTTTGTACAATCAAGTATCCATAGAGCTTAAAGTTAACTGACATTTATTTATAAGGATATGGGAAAACTCAGAATAATTCACCCAGCCAAAAATTCGATCTCAGGACCTCTTGAACATGAGGCAGACACAGAATCACATTTCGGTTGATTAAAGAAAAGCTAATAAGGAAACTCTGTTACTCGTTTTAAATGCTGGAAGAGTTTTACAAGGATGTCTGCTAATTTTACAAGTTTGAATAAAGTTAAGCAGTGTAATCTTTTTTTTTGGGGGGGGGGGGGGTGGGAGTGTTTCTTCTGTTAAACACAATTTAAATAAATAAGTACATACATTGCACATAATAATTGAATATATCATAAACGCTTCAGAGCTCGAGAAAGGTTAGATATATATTAGTATATACGAGGGCTATCCAGAAAGTAGATTACGTTTTGGAATAAAAAGTAAACAAAGTATAGGAAACAAATTTTATTACATACAGATGAAAGCCACACTCAAATACTACTTTTCGACATAGTCACCATTCAAATTAAGGCATTTATCGTAGCGATGTACGAGCTTGGAAATTCCTTCGTCGAAAAATTCGGCCGCCTGCGCCTTCAACCACTTCGTTACCTCTTCTTGCAGCTGTGCGTCATCAAAACGCTGCATAGCCAGCCACTTCTTCATTGCTGGAATAGGTGGAAGTTGCTCGGTGCCAGGTCGGGACTGTACGGCGGATGAGGAAACAACTCCCACTTAAAAGATTCAAGAACTTCACGAGTGACATTTGCCGTGTGGGGCCGGGCGTTGTCGTGAATCAACAAGATCTTAGAGCTCAACATTCCTCTGCGCTTGTTTTGAATGGCTCTTCTGAGTTTTTGGACAGTTTGGCAATACCTTTGAGAGTTTATTGTAGTGCCTCTTTCCAGGAAGTCCACCAAAATCACACCTTTTCTGTCCCAAAAAAACAGTCGCCATCATCTTCCTTGCCGACATTGTTTGCATGCATTTCTTGGGTTTTTGGGGAGAACTTGTGTGCCCCCACTGCATTGATTGCAATTTCGTTTCACAGTTCACGTGTTTCACCCATGTTTCGTCACCAGTAACGATGCGATCGTGTAAAGAGTCACCATCCTTATGGTAAACGTCCAAAAAGTTCAACGCTGCAGCCATTCGCTGATTTTTGTGGTCCTCTGTCAAGATTTTTGGAATCCATCTTGCACAAAACTTGTGGTAAACCAAGCTTTTCGCTGATGATTTCGTGCAACAAACTTCGCGAAATTGGTGGAAAACTCAAAGAAAGTTCCGTTATTGTGAACCTTCGATTTTCACGGACTTTAGCATCGACTTTTTCGACAAGTTCGGCAGTCACTATGCTGGGTCTCCCACTTCGATCTTCGTCGTGAACATTGCTTCGGCCATTTTTAAATCTGATGACCCAATGACGCACTCCACCTTCAGTGATAATGTTGTCCCCATACACTTCACAAAGCTGCCGATAGATTTCTATCGGTTTACAGCTTTTTTGCAGTCAGAAACCTTATTACTGCACGCACCTCGCAGCTCGTGGATTTTCAATTAACGCAGACATTTCAAACCGTCACAGTATCTGAACGGAGCACAGCACGAACCTCTCACTAGCACGGCTAGATGCCGACTGAGCTGCGCAACGCTCTGTTCCCCAAGATGGCCGCGCTAGCCCCGCCCCAAGCGGAAACAGACGAAAACGTAATCTACTTTCTGGATAGCCCTCGTATATTATATATAAATTACTGTTAGGTATATATTACAAGTATGAATGTAAATACATGTTAGCATATGCATGGTAGGTTCTATTTCCATGGTCTCCACATCTTAATTAAATTACTCAAGTGGTAAACGCTAATAACTATTAGACA